>LRSR01009678.1:0-85112 GCA_001579985.1 Hypsibius dujardini | reverse complement strand
TCTCACCATGCCGTCTGTCAGCTTAAATATTTCACCAGCCCTCCATCCACTGTTGTCTGACTTCATGATCTTCTAAGCGATTGTCACGCAATCACTAAGAAACTTTTCCAGAAGTAGGTCCAGTTTTACGTCAGCAATATGACAGTCAGTCAGAGTTGGTGCAAAACCTCTCTATTCATCAGTCGCAATTCATTCCTCCAAAAAGTTCCCCTTTCTCCATCCGACATTCCCGCTCTCACACAAAGAGAAAGCACAAGATGGGGAAGAAAAAATCGTTGATTCTATTCCAAGTCCTCGACTCGATCTCTCCCCTCACTTTCGAAAGTATGCAAACGCATTTTCATTGAAATTTCCCACCAGCGCACTTATTCGCTGGGCGCAATTCCGACGGATCAGCGCTATATCACATTACGCAAAAAAAGACTTGACATATGGTTGAATCGAATGCCCCTGCGAAATACCATTAAAGTGGCCGGTAGTGTGTGTGTGTGTGTGCACGATCACGGACGCTCACCGACCAACAAACCCGGCAAAACAGACACCCTCAAAACAATACACTTGGCGAGCAAACTAACTGGCAGATCTCCGCAGTCTCTTCCGTCGTCGAAATAACACACCAACGACCTGGTCATGATCATGATAATGAGTGAGGTAGCCCCTCCACCACCACTCCGCTGTATGGTCAGTCAACCAAGGCGCCCGTTTTTTTAAGCAGACAAGGAACCCCACAACAGACAAGAGAGAACTTGAACTATTGCCCAGAGGAACGAAAAAAAACACAAACCACTTGTCCCCTCCATATCAAACGCAACCCTCCGCTCTACCTGGCTGCACACATAAAAGGTCCTCCGCACAGGCACAGACAGACAACGTCCAACCTTGGTGGCCACTGTCGAGCACCGGCAGTTCAACAACATACCTCGTACTGTGCTGTAGGAGGTTAGTTGAGAGGGAGAGAGCTTAAAATCCGACGCGCTCTACTGGATGGAGGTCAAGTTGCCTGATCCAGTCGGACAGTTGGCTGACGGTTGATCCAGACAACGTAGACACACAGACAGCAGCGATGAATCCAGGCAGGTATGTGTCCGCCAGTCCAGTCAAAGGGACACAGACAAACGCGATGGATTCAGACAAGCTTGATGAAATATCTGCAAAGACAAAGAAAGAAGAGAGTCAGTCAGACGTCCTGGCGGTGATATTATGCAACTCTCGAGGAAGGAGTCACCCACATGCACACACACATACATACACGCGGTGCTTATTTACATGGCTCTAAAAGACGCTTTCAAAAGAGACATTTGGCCCATCCACGGGCAGTGTGTCTGTGTGCCTTGATGGGAAAAAGCAGGACCTACTACTACTACTACTACTACAGACTGTCTACTCTCGTGGGGGGAAACTGGGTGGGATTGGGATTGAGGGTGGTGTGTGTGTGTGTGTGTGTGTGTGTGTGTGTGTGTGTGTGTGTGTACAACGGACGCGTCAAGATGATGCTAACTTTGGGTGCCCTGCAATGCATGAGATGCGTTCTATGGAGTGATCGCGAGCTATATACCGACGAACGGGAAAGCCGAGTGCTGCATGTTCTCGGGAGGGATGGATGAAGAGATGGATGGAGAGATGCGAGTTATACGCGAGAAAGACAGCGGGAGGAAGGGCGAAAGTAGGTCGAGTTCCGTTTTACTAATGAGCCTCGACATCGACGAAATAAATATTGGTGCATGGGGGTATACACGTTTTTAGACTGACAGGGCGTTGTGTGCGGACAAAGGCCGGAGTGACACTCTCTTCGATCGACTGAACCTTTAAAAACGAATTTTTCTGATAAAGCGTACAGTCTCCAATGAACAGAAAAGCCACGTAAAAGTCAGTCGTTATAATGCCTTACTGTCTGTTTGTCTGTCTAGTTGTCTGTCTGTCTGTCTGTCTGTCTGTCTGTCTGTCTGTCTGATTGTCTGTCTGAATGTCCAATCACCAGCTTGCTTATTTGCTTGTCCCGGTCTTGGGTCCACGCCTGCAGAGACTGCGTCATCGTTCTCCAGTTATATCCGACAGATTGCTTGCCTGAGTCACGCCAATCAAGTCTATGAACTACAAACACACACACCACACAAAACGATAAGAAAAGCTACCACAAGTCGACTGGAAAACACACACACCCACACACCGCAATCTTCTCCGGACAAGACATCTCACAAAAAGTCACGTCGTTTTCGCTACTCAAACACAGTCGACCAAGTAAAAGATGCAAGCGCGTTTTTTACCATCAATTCGATTAGCACCTTCTCCGTCTTTCTCGCAGTGCTCACCCGTTTACACAACACAAGAAGGGGGTATAATGCGAGTATATAATTTGTTCTCCCCAGCAATCGTGAAAAACGATGGCGTCACCTCGGACCGACACCCCGGTAACTACAACCACTACTACAGTACAGTCAACTGTACAGAGCAGCGCCCCCGTAACCAACCAAAAACCACCCATCATCGCCCTCAGGTACTCCCTCTCTCAGTAGTCTCTCTAGCTCTTACTCCGTATTCAGCGTACCATTTTGCGGTGTTGTCAAATCAAGCCCTCATCTCCGCAAGAGCCACACACACACAGACACAGACACAGACACAGACAGACACACAGACACACAGACACACACACACAGACACACACACAGACACACACACATACACACACACACATACACGGATAAGTAAGGAGGTTGTTAAGACCGCTACCGTCATCGTCGGACCTCAACAACAAGCACACAGTGCAACGATTTTTACGTAATTAACTCAAGAGCACTCTCTCCGGAAACGGCGTCGGCAGTGACTGCAGCTCTAATGGAGACATCGACACCACCACCAGCACCACACCATCAGGTCCTCCATCCATTGGGCGCGATGTAACCGGCGCTTGATGAAACTGCTGAATTAGTCGGAAAACAATTTTTCCCGCGAGCGCGTTCCTCAAGTAAATGGAGACCCTCAACGACTACCACCCTCTCTCTTTCTCTCTCCGTCTCCGTGTGTCTGTGTTGGTGGATTCCGTCGAGGAGCACGGCGCGTAAATAAACGCACTTTTTCAAACAAAATCTTACGCAAACGCGCGCTCCAAGCACGCTGATTGCGGCGGACCGACGACGACGGTGATATTTCAGTTGGTAAACGCCGGGTGAGACTTCAATTGGATTGGCACGCACACACCGACGACGTTACAGTCCGTCTTTGGAGTTGCTGCTGCTGCTGCTACGGCTCGAAGAGTCCTCCCGCTGTAACGGCATTTAAAAAGACACGATGAAAACCACGTGAGCCCAGCAGGGTGTGGAGGGGATCCATGAAGACGACGACGACGACCCAACAGGCGATGAGATTAATGAAAGACAGAATCCTCTCTGTGTGTAGAATAGATGGTGTCATAGAGGTCTTTCACGAGAGAACAGAACCACTTGCCATAAATAAGGCCAGCTGGTTCTGTTGTGTCGTCAAAAAAAGCGCGCAGGGCTTGCGTGCAGTCGCAGAGGGAACTTGAGGAACGAGAACACGATAAAGTACAACGTACAAGCAAAGCAACACCTGATTGCCTTGCAAGCCGACTAGTGCGACTCGACTTGTCTCGCTCGTCGTCGTCGCCGTTATGGTCGTGCTGCTATTCGTAGTCAGTGAGATGATTAGCGGATGGCCTTGGTACAATCTCTTCAAGCGAGTTGTTGTAGTTAGAAGATCACAAACCTACTGAACGGCGTACCACTGCCTGAGTCGAGTTGATGAGGAGGGAGAGAAAGAGAGAGAGGTCTTCAATAATGAGGGCATGCAGTACATCGCCGTTTAAGCAACTAAAAGGCCGTGTCGCGGCATCCGCCAAGTGTCCGTTTACTGGTGCAGACGAGCCGTGGCAGAAGAAGTCCAAGACATCAAACAGACAGTAAAAGAACTGATCAAAGATGTATAACCGGTTAACAGCAAGTTAGATACGAATATGAATAAACAGATAGATATCGGATTGATACATAGATGGACAGATAGTTAGACAAACAGACAGACAGACAAACAAACAAGCAGGCAAGCTGACAGACAGACATACAGACAGACAGACAGACAGAGATTACTGCGACGGATACGCAGCCAAAAAGAGCAAACAATAGAACTGAGGACTCGACAACTTGCTAAAATAGCCACAAAAAAGACAACAAGTATCAATGGCAGCGGCAAGAATTTAAAGACTCACAGCCTTGCAAACATCAAGGTCTCTTCAGAGTCTTCAAAGATCCGGCCAGGAAGTTCCATCGCCCAGTCATTCAGCGCTCCTCGCGTCCGGAACACACGACGCGCACATTTTTACGGCTCATCACTCGTTATCATCGCCCTCTCGCTCTATGCACTTGAATACCGATAGTAATTCCACCTGCCGCGGCGCCAACACTAACAAGACAACAAGACAACAATCAAACGCCGATCCCGACACGCCATTACTCACATTCTCTCCCCAGAGACGTGCATAACGACCGCATTTTGCTTGCGACGACGCCGGAATGAAGATAGGGTCCTCGCCGCCGACGCAACTGCACAGTCCGGCATTGAAAAGGGGCGCTCGCTCAGGCTCGTCAAGGCAAATTCCTTCCAATGCCATTTCAGGCAGGTAGGCAGGTAGGCAGCACAGCAGACAAACAGACCAAATCAAAGACGCACAATCGTGTAAGTATGCTTTTCCGTTTACATCACCCATTATCTATATTTTTAAAGCCATTTCTCTCGGTCTCTTTCATTTCTTGAGCAATTCCCTCACCAAGCTCACCGTTCAATCCACCGTTCACCATTCACCGACATCGCCGTCAACAACACCAACAACCCCCACAGACAGACAGACAAACAGACACAAACAGGTTAAATTTATCAGATGACGCACACGCACGCACAGTTAGACAGAGACGCACAGGCAGACAGAGACAGACAGTCAAGTCCAAATCAGTCAAAGTAGAGACACAGATTCGGACCTGAAAGTGTGAGTACCGTTTTTCGTGAAAGAGACAGAGAGAGAGATCCAACCACGACACCCACGTCATCTCAAACGGGAAGGGCAGGCCGAGCGTGTTTCAAGGTTTCCCCTCGCCTCGCCATGTCCGAACTGACCGGTTTGTGTATAGGCAATAGTTGAAACTGTGTTTATGCCCTTCCTCAAAAACCCGCTCTCATCATCAAGCGTCAAATCAGCTGTTCATCATGCACTTCCACAGACAGACACACACGCACACCCGGAGACGGATGGAGCAGCTCACCGAGATGCACCATTAGTTGGTCCTAAAACGTTTCAAACCCTCTCTCTCTCTCTCTGCAAAATTAGACACATATGACAGGCCCCCGTCAACAGGGCGCTTATAAAAACCGGACGCTGTGTATATAAAAGCGTCGCTTTCAAAACAAGCTTGCGGTCGTTCGCGTCGCGCGTCGCGACGAGCAATTTTCCAACAAAGCACCAGTCCGGACATCCATCGTGTGTCCGAGAGAAGCGTTGTTGGAAGAACGGCTTTTCTACACACCGATCGATGTAGTAACACCCCTTACGTATCGCATCCCCCGGTGGGTAATAATAATGAATTGAGTTCAAGCAGAAAGATTTCGGCCAGACATCGATGGTCAAGAGACTCAGAAAGGTTCCAGGCAGCTCGACAGACGCACACAGACAGTCAAATATAGGCAGACACAACGATTTAGAGCTGAGCGGAAACAAGAACAGATAGTCACAGAACGGGGAAGAATAGTCTTTCGAGTGATCAAATCAATTAAGAGATAAAAACATTTCAACACCCAAATGTATCTGCACCATCAACAGAACAGATGGAACGAGAAATCAGCCTTCACAATCGTGATAGCGAAAAACAACAACAAGGGAGGCCTTATGATGCAAGAGACCAAGACAAAGCGAGACAACAATCTTCAATAAGTAGGTCAGCATGCATTATAACAAAAAAATGCAAAATTACCAACCACTCATATCGTACTCAGAAGAAACAATCAAGCTGGGGAGGGAAAAAAACTTCCAAACGATCGATCACTATCTAATGCAATTTTACAGAGCAAATATTCAAGCAGCCTTCCTTCCCTCTCCATACAGAAAAAAACCCGATTTAATGATTAGAAGAGAATCTTCGACCGACCTGAAGGTGCACAGACACGTCTTCGCGTTTGGTAGGAGTAAGTAAGTAATCCTGATCCGATATATCAAGACGAAAAAAGTATCAAGTAAACGATGGGAAGAGCAAGTCGGATTGCAAGTGTGCAACTGATACGATGACCACTTTCAGGTTAGAAGCCTCAATCACACCACCGCACCCACAGACACAGACAAACACACGTGGACCAAAAATGTGAAACTTAATTTCCTGGTTAACCTGCATACACCCCAGATAAAGGCCCCTCTTTTACCCGATCTCTTGAACTCTTCTCACCTCACCTCGTCGCTCACCTGCTGACTGGCACACAGGATATCCCAACGAGGAGAGCGAAAAAAAATGATGTCACTCAAATCTAATCCGACGACAGATTCAGTCCAGAGAAATCGTAAAAACAAGTACAACAAACTCTCAGCACAGACACAGGGCAGCGAGGTATGCGTGTGTATGTGAATAATGTCTATGTAGGCACAGCACTAGATAGATAACGGAAATCAAACACACACACACACAACCACCCCGTACGAGGAAGGAAGGGGGGCTTAAAATAAAATACGACAGAATCATAAAGCAATCGGACAGTCAAGAGTCACACCAGGTGTACCGTGTGTGGTAGGAAATGAAAACTGTGCCACCAGAGAAAAGTCAACGCCGGCACATGCACAGTCACAGACATACAAAACAGTACGAGAATACAGTTTATAGAGACACAGTCAGTCAAGGCCCAACGGGGTGAGGGGCCGCACAGACAGACGTCACCAGGCACACGAGAAAAATAGCATTTATTGACGCTTGTCCTCCTGACTTTTGCAACCAACCCAGTCCGACCCCCTAACACACCACACACTGGGCGGGAGGGGGGAAGGGAGGAGTGCAGTGCAAAACGCCGTGGTGGCGCGGAGAGGAGCGAATAAATACACTACTGACCTAATTATTCCAATCCTTGTGCACGGCTGCACTCGTTCTTCTTCCTCAATTATGATGCGATACGCGATGCGCGTGATGGTGATGCCGGTCGATAGTCGCGATACGATCCAGCGGAGAATGTATTTCGAAAGTCCCACTTCAAAAGTAGCTTATATATCCAGATTGGAACAGCAAAACCTGCAGCGAAGAGAAACAACATAAAAATATATATCTAAGTCAGTCAGTCAGTCAGTCAGTCAAGAAGAATGTGTGACCAGACAAACAACAATACTCTCAGAGAGAGATAGAGAGAGCGAGAGAGCAGGAATCGGTCGTGCCTGCAAACGCAATGACGGACGGTCCGTGTGTGAGGAGAGAGAAGATGATGGCGGAAGATTTTCTAGGTCGCTCATCAGTCTCTCTTGTCTGGCTCCCTCATCGGCAAGGGTAAAAAATCGTAAGAAAAACAGACAACGAAACGACAAACGATGAAGGCCTCGACCGGCTGCTCGCGCATCTTATCATCAGCATTACAAAGAGAGAGAGAGAGAGAGAGAGCCCATATCGTCATTCGCCCGAAAATAGAGGTCGGCCGGCCCGGCCCAGTGTCCTGCAATGCCTCGCCAGCACATCCGAGTACCACCGTACCTTTCAGCGTAGACAGCGAAAACCACAGTCAACCGAGGACCCACCCATGCAAGACGCCGTCTCGAGGCAGACGATACTGACAACGGCGGGCAATACCAATAACGGCGGACCTTCTCAACAGTTAAAAGTAGCAGTACTCACTCGCTCACCGTAAGAAAAAGGGGTCACCGCGGTGAAAAATCAACGAAAACCTACCGTTTTCCCCACAGACACACACATACGAAGCATTCGCCAGAGAGAGAGAGAGATATCGGTGACGGAAAATGTCGACGACGATGTCTGGTGGAGCAGCAGTAGCGGATTGCCGTGTACGAGCGGGTAGATCAGAGCGCAAGTGGTAAAAGCACCAGATGGACGAGGACGAAAACATACATACACACTGCACTCGAAAAGCGGAGGCCGCGCGACGCTTGATGAAAGTTTCAGCACAGAGCCTTTCACATCACACATACACACACGATGGAATGGAAGTAGACGGCGAAAGGGGGGAGAGTCATGGCCGAGTCTCTGTAGTATGTATGTGTCCGTGAGAGACAGGCACACACACACACACAGACCAAAGCTCCTCTGGTCTCTCCGTGTGCTGGCTGATAGAACCAGATCTCCTTTGTTATCCGCGTCCACTCTTAAAAGGCTATGCTCCGGCTTGCATTTGCCCCCGACGGATGGCACTCTCTTCTCTCTCTTCGATGGTTGGTCGGTCTGTCTGGAGAAGAGAAACTCACGCAGACAAGCGACACTCTGGCCACAGCGTCTGACCCATAGTACAGACAAAGCATTCCAATTCCATAACAAGAGCCTTGTCCTGGATGACCAATCTCAATCCTCACACTACTAAAGACAGAGTGAGAGAGAAAGAGAAAGAGAAAGCGCGACCCCGAATCATAAATAATTTATTCAAACCGGGAATCCTCGCAGAGCTCTTTTGTCTGGCAGATTTATTTTTGCGAGTCAGACAGACGCTACACGCTTGTGTGTCTGTCTGTGTGTCTACGGATGTTATCGATAACAATTTTATTTATTCGCTTTCTGTCACTCTTGTCAACAGAAACTTAAAAACTATTGTTTCACGTCCTGTCAATTTTGAGAAGTCAGTTTGTAAAAAATTATCTACGGCCACACTGGCGTTAATAATCCCGTTCCGCATGCGAAGCCACGTTCAAATTTGCAAAAACCAAAGTTAATTATCTTCACTGGGAAAATGGAGACCCGTCTCCGATAGAAAATCATTACAGCAATCGAGGAGCTGAAACGGCAATTGCGCGTGTTGTTCCGTAATGCTAATTAGAGAGTGATTCCACCACCAAACCCAAGACAGGCCGCGTTCATAACAGCACTTTCTGCCATCCGATCCGCTCGCTCGCTCGCACTCACTCATACATACATAATCCCAATGTCCGACAAATTCCAATCAATAATTAGAGAAAAAGATTGACCGACCATATACAGTCTCGACAAATGGCCGTTCAAGTCCCGCCCTAATACCCATCCATATGGTCGATGAAGGGGAAGGGGAAGGGGGTAAAGCACCACCACAAACCGGATTGCAAGGGAAAGCTGTGGTCAACAACACATCCATCTCGGTCGAGAGAGGCCATAAGACGACGACCGAAAGCGCACACAGACAAGCATGTGAAAGTGGAAACGCCGCGCAGTACAGGGTAGAGCACCATCGGTCGCTTCAGCAAGACCACGGACGAGTGAGAGAGCGAGGGGCTACTTTGCAGTGCAGTCCGCGACCACCAAGTAAACATTCGAAACGATAAATCACTGATGTGTATCGTCATAACACAGGGGCGACTAACCCGAACATCAGATAGAACATGGTCGGAAAGCCGCGGCGGTGACGGCGCGCTGTCCGACACTCCTGACATCTTCCTCGAGGAGCGCCATCACTCTTCCTCTTCCCCCCGACGACGACGCTTCATGACCACACTGGTGACCTAGTCGTACGCCGACATCTCGGTGGAATGATATCACAGTCAGACATCTCTGCGTGTTCAGTCGAGGCACCAGGCAGTCACAGACAGACGGACAGACTGTCAGACAGACATAACCAGAGTTAGAGAGACAAACAGACAAACCGTCACTTTCAACAACAACCACACTAGCGACGCACTCTGATGACGACAGCAAAGCAAACTGTAATCAGGCGGACATCTACGCGTACTCGGTTCAGACACCAAGCCCGTGACAGACAGACACAGACAGTCACAGATACAGCCGGAGGTAGACCGACAAAACAGGCCGACAGTCACTTTTAACGACATTCCACAACTCTAATAAAAGTCCCCAAACCACAACAGACCTCCAGATGGATCTCTCCGTAAACCAGGACGGACGGAAGACGTTAAAGTGCCGTGAATCCCGGTCAAATTATCGAGTGGAAATTGATCGTGCGCCAAGTCGAACGAGCTCGCTGCTGATGTTGGACAATAAATTTCATCCGCAAGTAAAAAAAGAGAGAGATTGATGTGATTTCAATTGCAGCCAGACGTCTGGACAAACTCGAACACACACTGCGGAGCATCCACCACACCGCAAAGTGCCTTTCTATCTGTCCTTATCCTCACACTCTTCAGCCGAAGCACGGGCGCGAGAGAAATCGCCGATATTGCTGCACTACTAAATCATCATTTTCAATTATTCCCGCTTCCCCTCAGTCGATGGGTCGGTCCGTTTCCAGAGTCCCTGGAGAAAAAGAGCGAAATACGTGGCAAAAGCCAAAAGGAACGGAAAAAAGGGAGGAAAATCGATCTCCTAAAAAGAACTGTGTGTTGTGTTGTTCGTTCACGCTCAGGCAGAGACCGGTGCGCGTGGGTGTTTTCCGGGCTTCCGATATCAACATAAAAGGTGCTGCTACTGCCGGTGTTCATCCCGTAGTGCGCGTATCTGGAGGACCCTCTTCCTCATACGACGAATCGTATTCACCCCCCCCCCTCATACGGCACTCATACCTGTTGTCTGTGCGGTAAAATGATTCCGGTTGGAATGGAAAATTCCGCAGGGCGATTTAATGACAGGCAATTACGACTGCAGTAGAGGTGCTCCTCCTTAGAATAAGCAAGCAATCAAACAGAAAAACAGCGTAATATTGCAAAAAACGCTTCGTTATTTCAAAACACAATAGAGGGGGGAGAGAGAGACGTGGAAGACGATAGCTCTTGCTTCACGCTGTGAAGATCTGCGTGTGTGTTTTTTCTTCGTCGTCGAACGAACCCGTTCCAAAAGGCCCCTTAATGTGGTCGAGTCGAGAGTTGAGTCGAGCGCGAAACGAACGTTAGATCACATTTTGCGTCCCCAGCAGCAGGTCGCGGTAGTGGTGGATGAGCGAACCGAGCGGCATGCATGCAAGAGACCAAGTTTTCTCAAGCCGATCCGCCCCATCAGCACACCGAAAACCACACCACATCACACACAGACAGCACAGCACACACAGGTGTACAACTACAAAGTGTACCATACCGGTACATGATGGCGTGTGCGAAGACAATCAACGGACTTTCTCGGCTCTTTCCAGTTGTGTGGTGTGTGTGAGCTGTTGCTCAACGCACCTGTCAACGACTCAAGCTGGAAGATAAGGCCAAACACAACGCGAGATAAATCGGTTTGGAAAGTCTCTCGCGCACCGCGCACCCTCCTCACAGGTCAAGCGAACCGTGGCGCCCCCTGCGTCAAAACAAGACCACCAAGCTCAGAAGAAAACGAGTTAGAATTGGCGACTGGCTTCAAAGAGGTACAGGCACATGTAAGACGACAGGTAGACCAACTGACACGATAGCCAAACACAGACAGAGAGATAGACAGAGAGATAGACAGATCAAGTCCAGGCAGACAACAGAGTGGCTGAGACGATTTAAAACAATGTTGCCGGCAGCCACCAGAATGGTCACTCAGGCAAGCATAGAAGACATCAACAGGTCGGCAAAGAGACACGGTGATCAAACACAAACTAGGACTGACAGAGCGGCAGACAAATAAGACGAATCACGACAATGGCGCTGGCAGTCAGCTGAATTGTGATTCCAGACATAAAAGACAATGACAGCAAACAGACATCGTTGCCAAATGCCGACACGGACTGATAGAGCGGCAAACAACAAGCAACTGAAGGGTCCTAAAAGGAATCTAGACAAGGTCACTGGTAGCCAGTTAAGTGACCTCTCCAGGGCTTGAAGAACTTGAACGTGATAAGCCCTCATCCAGGCAATCGAGTGCGGGATCGATCTCCATCGCGTACCATTCATTTCCCAGTTCTCCAAGCTCAAAAGCCGCGCAGGTCGTCGCGTGGGACCATGTCGAATCCCACACTCTCTCTCATCTCAATAGAGCTGATCGCACAGGCTATCGAACATCATTAGCACCATCACAAAAGGCAGCCTCTCTCGCTGCGAGCAAAACCTGCGAGATTACAATCACATCGTGCGCGCGCGCGGAGAGCCAATCCCCGCGCCATACACAATGCACAACACACCCCACTCTCAACCGTGAAAACCCCCATTACGCACTCACCTTTTTCGCAGCAGAAACACTCCGGCCGGATATCCTGCCTCCACGGAAGGGGCGCGCGCGCGGGCGACTATTACCAGCAGCAAGTCCGTTCCACCTCCGGCGGCGCGGCGTCCATCACCAACACACAATAGTGTGATCCAGGCAAGAACGGAAGAGCAGCAGGCTCCCCAGCTGTTGTAACACACCGCGAACAAAAACGCCCAGCGGCTCTTTAATCAGCCGGAAAACCAAAGTCCCCCTCTCTCGAGTCTCTCCGCACGTCCTGCAGTACCTGTCGAGGTACACAAAAAATCGAGGGGTTAAAAATCGATCATTTCCCACTTGTCTCCATCCATCCAGCAATTCAAGGTTGTTTACTCCACAGGGCGATCGTGTCTGTGTAACATATAACGACAGCGGAGGAGACCTCCGAGCTCCTGCAGTTGTTTAACAATCTATGAAGGTCGCATACCTGGTAAGGGAGATTATCGGTCCGCACGCGAAAGGTCTCCTCGAATCAATCGGTCGGAGAGCAGAATGGCAAGCGTGATCCAGGGAGAAAAAAGCCTGCAAGCAACAAGAACTGTTAGTAAACGTGACAAACAGACAGACAGACACTTCTTCGTAATAGGTCCAACGAAAATTTATGTTATTTCGCAAACGATTTGACATATAGTAAAGTCACCCCCGCAGACGCACACGCGCAGTAGTAATGTCGGCGAACCCCTCGAGGCGAGAGAGCTTGTTGACGTCGTAAGGTCAAACCGCGTGCCTCGTTTTTCGTCCGAAAAGAATCGCAGCTAAGTTTCCCACAGAAAAGATTGAAGACACGGAATCAGATCACGGTGGGAGATCCCTCCGTGTCAACTCTCAAGCGAAGTGTCTAGTGAAGACGGAAGATGAGCTCGATAAAAACCAGACCAACTACTCAGCCACACGTTTCCTCCCCTAAAAATAGCCGCCGCTCCCTCCATAAAATCTTTCCTCCTTGAGGCCCTGTACACAGTTATCATCCGGAAACGAAACCCCCCAACTGATTCGCACTCTGCAAACATCCCTAATAATCGATGTAAATATCAACACATGCTGGTTTGTTTGCATGGCGAGTCAGAAGAGAAACAGACAACGTGAAGACGATTGAAAGCGCGAGAGAGAGAGACCCGACACCGACCCCGGGTGAAAGTAGTTCACCGCGCGCCGGGTTCGCCGTGCCAAAGTTCACGGAGCGATTGCCGAGCGGTGTGACCAAGGCTTTCTGATTCCTGCCTGTGTGTGTACTGTACTGTGCGAGTAGAGGTTTTCTGGGTCGTTGTGCCGCAAAGAGAAAGGCCATTTTTAGACAATCGCGGTGGCCCAGTCAAAGGCCATCCCCAGACACCCTCGATGATTAAGTCAGCGTTTCGTTGTTTCGTCTTCCTGACGTGATGACGACATGGTCCACAGGCATAGCACCTGCATTGATATTGCAAGAAAAACAACAATCAATCGGTAGGCCTTCAGGCGCACTTTCAGGGAGGAGCGTGTTCAGTCAGACAGCCAAGTAACCGAATTGACAGGCAGACAGACAACTAATCAGTCAGACTGCTTAATGATAATTCCGACCGACAAGGTGCTGACTCGATCGGAAAAAAAACTAAGACTTGGAAGACAGTCACTCAAAGACGTAACCACTCACCAGTCTTTTTTACTAATAATTTCAGCTGAAAAGAGAGCCCTACAATATAATAGAAGCGTAACAGCCACGACGTCTAATCGCGGTGTGTGACTCAACCAACGACACGGTTGATTTCGAGTGATTTTACATTATTAATTAGTGGCCGCGGCGGCGGCACTGAAAGACTTATGACGAGTCCGTGAAATATACTAACGTGAGACGCGCCAGGCCTCATTAGCAAACTGCCGTGATCTAACAGACAAGACACACACCAGCCCCACCATGTGTCCACCCCTTCACCACCCCGGAAACGCGCGGGTCCTTGCTGAAAGATCGTGACATTAATCACACACCTTGCAAGGTAGTCAGTCACACACACACACACACACACGGGGGTCGAGTCTAGGCTTTTGTTCCGATGGCGCAACCGAAGGCAATCTAGCTGTTCTCACGCTTTCCCTTCCTCGGACAGCTCTCGTCTACAACATTAAGATACATCAACTGTTATGATCTCTGCCCAATTGTCGGTTCTCACACGCAGGTGTAGTCTTGTTGTGAGCAGCCCCAGCAGCAACAGCCCCTCGAGAATGCCGGAAACTGTGAAGAGACAAATTACACGCAACTAGATGGTTTCACGACCGAAAGCGCGCCTTTCATTTGGTGTGCCTGAAAAACGTGAAAGTCTGAAACGTTACACCTCGGCCTTCGTGACGGCGACCCATGTCGCGAAAGGTAGTGGAGTGGAGACACCGGTTTCCGGAAACCTGCGATCGTTTCACACATCACGCAATGAGGAAGACTAGTGATCGCACGGATGCAGTCTGGGACATCAGCGCCACCTGGGCTGGAAGGTAGATCTGAATGACCGGTAGAACTAGAAAAGAGTCCACGATTCCAGACAGACATACAGATAGGCAGACACGAACACAGTCAGAAATACAGACAGTCAGTCAGACAGATAGACAGTCAGACAGACAGATAGACAGACTTGAGCAATCAGTTTATGGTCGTAATTAAAATAAGCAGGCAAATGAGTGATACGGCAGATATACTGTAGAAGAAGAGGCAGGCAGACAATCAAGAGTCACAGACAACCATCTTCACCAGACCAGGAGGAATTATTCATCCCCAGACGGCACAGCCGGCACCGTAGACAACGCCACCATCATCACATCGCAGTTCACGGAGACGGCCTTTCTTTTCTCTCTCTCTCTCCACCTTGTCCCAGAGAGCGCACTGCTCGATAATCATTTCGTTCCCACATACTCGATGACCACCGGCGACAATATTTACTGTTGTCCGAACTCCAAGCGCGGCGGCGCTGGAGCAGATGGCCGAAATCTCTTGCCTGCCATCACACACTAGTCAAAGCTAGACAAGGCAGGGGGTCAAGCCAGCCAGAGCACACCAAATCGCAGCCAAAACAAAGCGTCGTCCGGCGCATTGGATGGAGCAAACGTCTAAATCTCTTTCTTCGTGGATGCCCTGTCAATCGCGCCCAGTCGCCGTGTCTCGACACCGCGTGTCGCGGCCATCGTCCTCCTCACATGAGCACGTCTCGGGTTTCATGCCTGTGCATGGCGAGCAGTGAAACAAAGACAGGCTGAAGGAAGATACAATCATCGTCTCGCAAGGATAATATCGTGATGGAATGCAGGGAATTATGCACAGACCTCCGCATTTGAATGCGATAATTATGGATCTCTGAAGAGAGAGAAAGGGGGAAGAGAGAAAGGAGGAAGAGAGAAAGGTTGGCAGTGTCGACTGTCGACGCTTTCAAGTGTCGACAGTCGAGGCGACGACTTGGAGATGGCGATGAGGTTCACCTTTTGTTGTAAATTTTTAAATTACACGCTCGAAAGAATCACGATAAATAAAGGGTAACAAAATTTAAAATTAATTATAACTCATTTCAAGGCCAATTCCACTGGTACAACACACAACCCTCAAGGGCCCCATTCAATCGATCAATCAACCAGTATAAAGGCGTAACTTTGAAAGCAACACCGTCAGAGTACTAGTAGTGTACACCTATTTTAAGAGTTTATATGAAGATGTCAATAAAAATCCGAACAAAAAAAGCGCAGTTAGGTAACAACCCCCACGCATTGTGAGCAGTTCAGGAGCCTTAGGGCGTGTACAAGTAGCACCGGGAATTCGCAGTTTGTGTGTGTGCTCGAACAACCTGCACAGCAACCGGCACAGAGCACACCGACCTCCTCACGAACCCTTCTCGTTCAAAGACATTGAAAGTTTCGCTGCAGTCAGCGGAAAACTGCGCGTGAAAGCCCCGGATGATGATGACGCTGTGACCCGGCCCGTTGGTTCGAAACGGAAGACAAGTCATTGACTCCTTGAGTGCTTCCCGTACATTCTACGCGCAAAGTGTCAGACACGCCGCGCCGACGGAAAAGAGTTCTCAAAAATCCGGCCACACACACACACCACCCACGCAATTGTGAAATCCTCCGCAAATTCCTGCACTGATGGAGGGTGTGGGTATTCGATACGGAGAAGTTCGACCTCCGGCACCAACACCGAAATACACTCGAAGACTCGAAGACTCGAAGAAGACGCATCCGTGATCCGTGCGATGCAGTTGAAAACCTTGTGGGCGAGTCGCACTGCTCAACCATCGCAGCACAAAACCAACTTCATGTTTCTCACCGATTTTCATAGCTGAAACCCGAAACATCGAAACGCGAAAGCATCACACACCGCAAATTAGTTCAAGGAAGCAATCAATCAAAATCAATCAATCAAAGGAATCAAACGCTGGAAGCAATCGAGGATTATTTCATGCCGCAAAAGCAAATTCCGTTTCTGCGCAATAATCTCGCAAATTATCCTGAAGGATATTCATCGTGAAAAAACCCCCAGAAATAAATGATTGTAAGATAAAATTTCATAAAAACAAATTTTGATAGGAATAAATTTTTGAGAAATTCCAAGGAAGACTCGAGCTGTACTTCAGGATGAATTTACAGGACTGAAAAACTAAATACTGAGCTTTGCTACGAATGGATTTTGCAAATAGACGCGAGAAGAGCCATCAGTCATTAACCAAGTTCTCCATCGTTTAACAATAACACACCGCGAAGGAGAATTTCGAAATTGTCGAAGACGTCTATTCCTTCATGAAAACAAACTACCGCGCTGATTTTAACTTAAACCGAGTAAATTGGGAGGAAAATAGTTCGTACCTTCAGGAATTGTTTGCGTCCAGAAAACAAAAACAAAACAACGCCGAAACTTGATGCCGTAAAAAAACCAACGAGACGTCTTCGGGAACTCCTCTCCTTCCGCCTTGGACTGCCCCGATTTCGGCTGGAAAAAAGAAACACGAACAATCGATGGCAAAATTCACAGGTGAAACCAAACCGCAAACGCAAGCCACGGAATGCGCCAAACGTATGGTGCACACATAAAAAACAATACAGCTCACTCCTCGACGTTGATTTCTCCCTTGCACGAAGAGTAAGCAAACAAATCTCTCTTTCTCTCTCTTTCTCTCTCTCTCTCTCAATTTCATTGGGCCATTTCCTCACGCCGCACCCCCTGAAAAAAAGTCAAACCAATCTAACCACTCACTCACAGTTCAACAGATCCAAGGTGAATGTGCTGTAGGCCGCCCGATAATCGGTCGAAATTTCCCGCGGAGTTATGCGATGAAATCAGCCAATTCAAAATAATTGCAAAATGCAGAGCGTCTCTCTCGATCACTGCAGTGCAGTCTGCGTTTTTGCGGACAGCAGCTGATTCAGTGATTTTGTCAAATTGGGGGCGTGACTACGTGACGTCACACGCCCGGCAGCCAACGGCCTTTATGCAAAGTTCACTGCGCAGTCTGCGGTCGACTACAGCGCCACCTTCATGCGTTGTATACAGGCGGTAAGACACAACCAGGAACTTGGTCGGCCCGTACAATCAACAACGTGATTGAGTACACAGGAGAGTCCGGGGTATGGACAAAAGTGGCGAAGCAGGGGGTGGCATGTTTCAAAACTGAACAAAGCGGGAACAAAGCAACCCCTGCAGTCAGGTGATTGATTGTTTGATTGTTTGAAAACCACCCCCGCCCCGCCTCTTTTGCCCATTCCCCGGACCCTTCAGTGTATTCAATCTTGTCTTTGACTGTGTAGGTATCAGTACTGTAGCATCCCTCACTGATTCAACAACCAAGTTAAGGATTTGGGAATTCGATGACAAAATAACGACAGTTCAAATATGAGGGTTGACTGATAATGTTGTTAACGAGAGGAAGACACTGCCAGTTTTTTACTCGACATTTAGGATCGGTTGCAGAGCTCCATACGACGGATCTTGGCGCACCTCGTCTATATGATCAACCGTTGGATCTCCTTCGTGGCAGCTGTCGGAAGGACGACTTGTCGACTCAACTGGTGCCGCACCGACTGACCGTTGAACGCACACACACTTTAGCAACGTTCAAATCAGAAAACTGAGATGACAACAATACTAATTGGCTTTATGCTTCGTCGTCTTGGTGAAAAATCTTTCGAGGCCATGTCGCGCGCCATCCCCACCCGTATGAAATAAAATCTACAGAATTGCGAAAAAGGCTCTAACGAAAAACAAGAACTGTCAATCCAAATGCCCATCCAGTAGAGAGAAAGAAGGATGAAGTGACTAATCAGTCGTAATAGACTTTGCTTGCTTCGAAAACTCGAAAAAAAGGTGGCGAACAGACACACATAGAGAGATAGAGGAAAAATGCGAATGTTTTTATTTGTACACACAAACAAGAGCGAGTTTCAGTCAGGCGTTCCCCGTTCTCAGCTAGACCAGCGAGCAGGATTCCTTCCATCCTAGCCGTAATACGGTAGACCGGGGGGTGTGTCAGTCAGCATCCCGCAGCACAAAGACCACTTCGGCGGAATCAGGAGGACTTTGCGGGCTTGCCTGTGTGCTTCAGTACGAGGGCTGTCACGGTGTTGCCTTTCACGCCGCCGAACTGGAACTGCGGCGCCGGGAGCTCAACGACAAGGTCGAAGCCTGAAAAAACACTAACTCAATTAGCCGATATTACGAATATAGCATGTCGGAGTGCAAGTGTGTGTCTGTATAGCTCTCTCGTGTCGGTTCCTCTCCTTAAACGCAATAATTATAAGAGCGATGCCGGTCGACGACGCTACTGTTACAACTCGTCCACTCAGTCAGTGCTCAATCGAGTTCGCGAGCTCGTCTCTCTCGCACACTACAGGGACCACACTATACAACCTATTAGCAGAGCCGCAAACCACCCCGCGCCATACTAAACGCGATGATGACAACACTAACAAAATATGAAATGTCTACCAGCATCAGACACGGCTTGTCCTATGACCTCTGTCCTTGCGCAACACACACAGACACACACACAAATCGGAAGCGTGGCACAATCATCATCAAGCGAAGACGCACACACACAACATACACGCGATCGATGACTCGGGTATCCGGACCAATCACGCACTTCACACCACCAACATTGTGAATGGCTGTACCGAAGCAAGGACGAAGGAAAGATAAGGGGAAATTAATGGGGGATGTGACTGACATTTTCTATCCGCGACCTACCAGGAACTCGTACTCGTAATTTATGTCGAAACTGTTCATGGTCATAGGGAACCGAAATGCATAAAGATGATATGAACCAGCAAAAGCAAGCGTGAAAAAATGGCCAGACAGAAAGACATAAAGATAATGCAGCCGCCAGGTAAGCGGAATGCAAGCTTTCAGACATACAGTATCTCATACAGAAGACCGCCAAATCATAGACAAGGATCACAAAAGCGGGAACATAGGTATGCCTGAGGCCTTGAGTGACCACTATGAACCGTTTCTGCCTGTCTCTCTGATGTAAGCAGGAATGCAACCTTCGAGACATACAGTACAGAGGACTGCAACGGCATAGGCAAGGATTCGACTAGGTTATTCTGTCTTATCTGTCTGATTGTCTGTCTCTCAGTTAGTCTGTCTATATGTCTATGTATCTATTTACCAACTTTTTTGTCTGTCTGTCTGTCTATATATCTGTTTACGGAGTTCGGACGGACAAGAACCGTACCCGTGAATTGAGCCAGCAACTCTTCCTTCGTCCAGTTGCACGAAGTTATAATTAAAATTCCGTCTGCGCTGATAATCTTTGCGATATTCCTCATATAGGCTATCCGCTTTTCTTTGGACTGTTCCGGACTAAGGCATATGGCATCGTATGTGCCTACAGCGAATAGACAAACGACATTAGGAGGAGGTTCAAACAGACAGACACAAACAAATGTCTCGCGACATAAAGGCACGTGAATGCAGCAGGCAAGCAGGCGAACACATCAGACAAAACCTTTATCAATGACGACATCGAACGTCCGACTGAAGATGTGCGGCAACTCCTTCTGCCCGTCCTCCGACACGGTTATGTCAGCAACGTGGTATTTTATCGATCGCGGCGGCGGACCTGCGGCGACCTTGGTGGCCAGCACGACCGCGGCCTCGCAGAAATCAATCCCAGTCAGGTCGGTGTAGGCACTTTTGTTCAGTGTAATTAGCATGGACCCGTTTCCGGAGCCGATGTCCAGCATGCTGGCGGCCTTGGAGATGCCGCTCTTTGAGATCCAGGAGAGAATCCGCCGCTCGGACTCGAATCCGAACCTGAAACGGGAACGAAGGCAATGAGATGAGAGGAACTACATTAAAACCCGCGGCGCGTGGGAAGTGAACCGGGCGAACGAGTCAACGAACAGCCGCCGCCACGGCCGCGGACGCAGTAAGATGTGCGTTGCGCAGTGCGCCTCGTCTATGTGCGCGCGCAGTCAACGAACAACGGTCACTGCGCGATTGATTGGTCCCTGCGTGGGGTTTCACACATGCTCCCGCGGGAAAAGTCCCCCACCTTACCATATTTCGCCGACGTCCACTCCGTTGGTATCTTCAAAGTTTTGCAGATCCGTCGAGTATGTCTCGTCCCAACTGCAAGACAAAAAGAGCCGATATTAAAATCGTATCTGTCACTATGAAACAGATAGAAACACCGTAGCCGCTAATCAATCGATCGAGCAATTAATGCTACGTAATAAAACCGCTACAGTCCGGATTCACAACGACCACCAGTGAGTTCTTGAACTCTGGTAAAAATGGCTTATAAGCAACCTCAATAAATGTTAATGAAACAGTAACGACAGCAAAAAACAGCAACTAAAATTATATCCATGGCTGCTGTTTCAACTAATCAACCGATACACACGTGGCAAAAACCTTGCTCTAACTGAATCAAGCCACTATACTCGTTCCTTGGATGGCTGACGTGCACAACTACGAGTTAAAGGGCTTAATTCGGTCGGCGCTAGGTTTTTGCCACGTGTGTAAAATCAGCTGTTCCATGAATGGATGGATTCAGGGAAAAAATAGATGCAGAATGAACGAAAACGGAGCATTCTCTTAAATTTAAAAAAGGCAATGATTCAAAAGTTGTTTCGAATAGAACGGCATCTCAGGAATTATATCAGTCGCGAATTCACGCGAAGCCGCACGTGATCAGTGAAAGACCCGACCGCAACACATACAAATAATCAATCAATCAACGGAACGAAAGCTAGACGTCGATTCCAATGCTCTATGGACGATCTGTCTCCATCTCAACACCGGTCATATGGATGAGCAGAGAAATTTAACTTCAAGCCACAGTCTAGGTATTTCTAGAGATTTTACCAAAGCTGAAATAAATAATTAAAAGATATTTCACCGTCGTATCCGTATTTAATAACTAATAATATATATATAATATATAATAGCAATCCAATCGGACAGGTGTCTGTCGCGGTTAATGTCGCCCCAAACCGGCAACAGTATAGTAACTCACTATTCTCTGGTGCCCAAATTGGAGGGATTCAAGTCGGTGTCCATAGTCCTGGTCGTGGTGGTTTCCCGGAGAATCCTCAAAATGGTCTTTTTGACGAGAAGGGAAAAGTCAGTTTCACGGCTTTCGCCCTCCGCCGGCTGCTGCGACTGCTGCGACTGCGACTGCGACTGCTTCAGCGGGGCTGAACTCATGGCTGGCATATGTGTACGCAGTCCTGTGCCCAATAGACCACTACACTGGTCAATCAACTCTCAAACACAAACCAGCAACACACACGCCACAGCACCGTAAACAAGGGAAAGTGGGCGAGGAGTATATGCAGATTAGGAATATAAATCCCGAGAAAATATTCCTGTTCCCACACTCTGCTCACGTGCCGAGATATATTATTGGCGTCTTCGATGGGACTCAGCGTGTGTTGAGAGACGGAGACAGCCAGCAGCGGGGAGAGAGGAGAAGATATGTTATTCAAATAACACATCCAACCGGAAATCGAGTTTCAAGCGCTGAAGGTTATGTAATCGATGAGCGCAGTGTGTCGCACAACGTTGGTGGTACTGCAGCAGTAAGAAGATAATCGCGCGCACCTATAACCGTAGGTGGAGAGAGAGACAGAGAGAGAGAGCGTTCTCTCGGGGGGGGGAGGAGGTAGGAGTTGGGCCGTAGGCGTGGTACACACCCTTGGAAGGGTCTCGGATGGACTTCTTCCGTATCAGTTATTCACAGCAGACAAAGTTCCCAAGCGTGGTTGCCGGTCGAAATAGAGTGGGTATTTCGCTGAAGCAGCGGGATGACAAGTACCACCGGTATCTACACACGGTACGGAGAGTGCTGTTGCCTATAAAGATTGTTGCCGGCAGCAGCGTCGGGGTGGTTCTCAAGTCACGCGTTCTCACACAGCACAGCACACTTCCTGACTCACTGCGCCTCGCGCTGAGACATTATTCAAAGGGGGGAAAAACTGTCCACACACACACAGTGCAACAACAACAAAAAACAGCAAAGTCGTTCGCAGAGTCTACACACTACGAGTACAGGAATATGCGCGCGCGCACTTGAGGACGTAGAGTGAGGAATTCGCGTCCCTAAAGAGTTCGATCGGGCTGGGTACTACGAGATGATGGTGTGAAAAGAAAGAACGGTGAAAGGTTCGCGCTCGTCTTTCGGCGGTAACGTTCGCGATCGCTGTGTCGCTGTGTTGCATCCGAGGACCGACCGACAACCTCGGCTGGTGTGACGACAACGGTGTGCGGTATGCTCGCTGTAGAGCAGAAGCTCAGCGGCGGCGGGTTGTTACGTTAGTTATGAAAGAATCTTTGCGAGCTCCTCGTTCGGTCGCTCATGGTGTGATCGTTGCTCCGAAAACCCGGCAGTGTACTCGCTCTGACTACAGGCCAAACTGATGCACCACTATACGGCTCACACGGGTCTCGCTGCTCATTGAGCGGAAAGGACGCGTCCAAAGGGGACGGTTATGCACTGCGGAAAGGTTTCGTCACCATGACCGGTCGGGATGTTTTGTAATCGTGTTCAGAGATTTTCATTGAAGTCAGTCAGCGTATATACGGGTACAAAGCGTCTTCGACGGGGTGCTACCACAGTGTGCCTGTGTGTGTGTGTGTGTGCCTGTGTGTGAGAGAGAGAGAGAGAGGGCGGACGATGTTCATCGTAATAACAGCCGACCGACCGACCGACGAGGGAGGCGAGCCGCCGAGGTCTCTGATTCGCCGGTCGAAGGACTTCGTGTGTGAGTGCAAAGCTGCTGTTGCCCTGTGTCGTGTTGGAGGATTGTGCGAGTAATTAGCTTGTTATCCCACACATACGCCTATTACGGAACCTTTTAGGCTACAATTGTGCCGCGCGTATACCGACGGACGGACCGCGCTCGGCGCACGAGCGAGGGTGGGGCCGTCGAGCGAACAAAAAATCGATAGTCGATGGATACGGGGTGAGAGTTATTACGTATTGGGGATAGACGGATTGATATACACGCTGTATGGGGAAGCTCATTAGATTAGCCGATAATGATGAAAGAACCAAAACGTGCAATGACTTGTGCATGTGTCTGTGTGTAATGTAAGTGAGTGAGTAAGTGAGTAGGCGAAGACGTAAGTTCGCACCTTCGTGAAGTTCGGGAGTAACTACGATTTTTTGAACGGAAGAACAGAACGGTGAAATATACAGTACATTTAGTACAGGCCTGCACGTGAACCTGCCGGCGAACTGCCACGAAATACCAGATACTGCATAGCGTCGGGATCACTTGGTACGCTGTGTAAGGACCAAAGTACTACAATAGCAGCATCGAGTGATCGCGCGACCTTAAAGGTATCCGATGGCCGAACATTTCCGCCTTGGGTTGAAAGTACCGCCTGCTAGTATGAAACTGTCGTTGGGTCGCGGGCTGCGTTCTCCTCGAGTGGTTACCAGTACTTTACTGATACTTCTAGCAGTCATCACCGAAGTTCCCATTACAAAAATGATGCAGAATTTTTTTATTTCCTGATTTGCTAATACACTGTTAGATTTCATAAGGGAGCGTTATACAGTACACGAAACGTATGAAAGAACAGATTCGCAGGAACTAGCTCTAAGATGCTTGTGGCGTCCCACCTTCGACTGCACGGTCAGCCGTATACCTGTGGTACGTGTAGAGCATAGTGTGTGTACCCGGAATCTCTTTGTCAGCTTCATATGTTATTGAGGGTTGAAAATGCTTAGACGAGTCGAGCACCAGCGGAAATTATCTGCGGAGCTCATTCCTACAGTGCACACCCACTTGCTCTCGAGGAGGCGCTGCGATCGTAAGTCGTACAGTCGTTGACCAGCAGCCGTTGGACTAGACCATTGCAAGACAAAATGCCTAGTTTCCAGTACGCAAGTACTGTATTACGCAAAATACAGTTTTTAGAAGGCTCTTTATTTCACATTTTTGTCCAAATTCCTGGGATGTAAACGCTCGTGGAGTGCTCTAACTCTCGTCAAGTAGACTGGGCGGCTAATGTTAACCGAACCGCGGGTAATGCGCGAGCCGACCGAGTGTCACACAATTTTGCCATGTGATTGTGCGTGCTCGTCATGCAGGCTGCAGCACCCTGATGTAAACACTTTGGCATTCTTCTTTCTTTCCCTTCAACTCCAAAACGGATTACGCGTAGTCTTGCGTCTAATCTCATTCCGCAAATTCAAATCTTTGCCTCTGTGTCGACCGCATCCATTACCTTTTAACTCTGGAGGAAGGAGGTTTCTAGTGTGTGATCAGAGAGCTACGGGAAATAAAAGGTAAGCCAACGATGTACGAGACAAAGGCCTCAGATCGGGCCAGTGGAGACTGCCCCTCGCACTCCCTACGAATATCTCGCAGAAATAAAAGTAGGTCGACCCCAAACCTTCTGTGGCGTCTTTATCATCCGAGGAGTCAAAGGTCTTTTACAGCCTCCGTTCTCCCGTCTGGTGGGGATGGCGACTGAAAGTCAGAGGAAAAAATCATCTTCCGACTTATTTGAGAACATTTTAGAAGAATATTCCTTATTTGTTCAGCTTTAGTTCTCTTTCATTAGAATTTATGGATTTATTCCAGTGATTAGAATTATCCTACTCGAGTTGGCAGGTGAGAGAAGTCACCTTAGCAAATTCATAAGGCTTTTCGCTCTTGAACCTTGTTCTCATTAATCAGATAATCAAACGCCTGCTCGCATAGTTGTTTTCATCATTTTGCATTTCTTCCTGTGTGCTTCGAGTAGTGAATATGCTAAGTTGCTGAAAGTAGTTAGAGTTCAGTTTAAGGAAATTTTTTTCGTTTCAAAAAAGTGCTGCTTCTAATCATTTGACTAGTTGGATGAACTGTAGCCTTGTTGTTGTTATTTGTTTGCTTGACGAGCTAGTCAATCAATTATCAAGACGCATGCTCTGCGTTGTAAACGAGCAGCTGATCAGTCATCAATTTTAACGGGTCTTTCCACTCCTTCCACTTCCTGATGTAATGACCCATTTTACATTCTGATGTGCTTCATTCTCAATACTAATTGCACACTTTTGTAGGTTGTGATATCTCTGTCGTAGCCTTGAATCATGGCTTCCAGGAAAAAAGTCCTCCTCAAAGTGATCATCTTGGGAGACAGTGGGTAAGTCAATCATTGAAGACTGATTAAAGTTTTGTCTTTAAGTTGTTTTCGTCTCATACTTGCAGAGTCGGAAAAACTTCCCTGATGAACCAGTACGTGAACAAGAAGTTTAGCAATCAGTACAAGGCCACAATCGGAGCGGATTTCCTCACGAAGGAGGTTGCAGTGGACGACCGTCTAGTCACGATGCAGGTTCGTTGATTTGACTCATCACATCGATATTCAGCAAGTATCACAAGTAGCAGCACATTGTCACTGTCAGTTGTTTGTGTGTGCCGTTATTGACTTCTGTCCTGAAGACAGACTTGAGAAGAGTGTTGTCGTCGTTTATTCATTACTGCTGGCTTGTGATGTCAGATCTGGGACACTGCTGGTCAGGAACGCTTCCAGAGCCTCGGAGTGGCGTTCTACCGCGGCGCCGACTGCTGCGTGCTGGTGTTTGACGTGAACAACGCGCAGAGCTTCAAATCACTGGACAGCTGGCGGGACGAGTTCCTGATACAGGCCAGCCCGCGTGATCCCGAGAACTTTCCCTTCGTCGTGCTGGGGAATAAGATTGATTTGGATACCCGAGCGGTATGTACAAATTCGAAAGATGCTCTCGACGGATGCGTACGGTGTTGACTCTCTTCTTTCTGCTGTAGGTGACAACGGCCAGGGCGCAGAGCTGGTGCCAGAGTAAAGGCAACATCCCCTACTTTGAGACAAGTGCTAAGGAGAACATCAACGTCGAACAAGCCTTCCAGACGATTGCGCGGAACGCGCTGGCGCAGGAGAGCGAGGCTGACCTCTATCCCGAATTTCCAGACCAGATTAAGATAACCGCCGATCATAAGGGCAAGTCGGATGGTTGTGCTTGCTAGAAGACGGTCGCCCGTTGTGGTCGTCGTGTTGGGATGAACGGTTCGGGATTACACACACACAGAGTGGTGACGGGGGGTTCCAGTCTTTGCTTCTTTACCTGTTTTTGCTGATTTATTCAATCCATTATATATCTACATACCATCAGCCGAACCAGGCTATCCGCGGTGTGCATGCCCGAGAAGTTTCAGTTTGCGTTTCATATTTCTGATTTGTGTTTAGATGTTGGGCGTGCCGATCGAATTGGTTTTATTCCCGTAGTTTAATTACATTTTGACTTCACTCGTTGTCGCAGCCGGTAAGGACTTCCTCTTTCAGCAACATCGTAAAACAATCACGACGTGCATGATGTCTGGGCCAGAAACGAGGCTGAGAAATGGCCAATGCGGAGATTTTTACACGTCTTCTCAAAGTGTCTTCAATTGATCCAAAACGGAAGCAGTTCAGTTCATTTCATTACTCGAAAAGCTATCCTCGCAATCCGTGAAGAAGAAGTCAGAACAGAAGATCTTGAGTTACGGAAACAATCAAAACGGTCCACGAAGATTGGCTCACCGAGTGTGTAATGATAACAAAAGTGACAAAGAGATTGAAAAAACAATAAATTAGGAAAGAAAAGAACACTTTCGTGCTACAAAAAGGGCTATCACAGTTCTTCCTTGACGTATTTCGACTTTACTTCCTGCACCTTCTTCACAAAGTCCGACTTCTCCGCACAGCCCTTGCAGTCCTCTCCCCAGTCGCCCAGAATCTTCTTGAGATCCTTCACTTTCAGCTTATTAATATCCAAAGTGGACCAGTCCAGCTCTTTCTCTGAAAGTGGCAAAAGAAAATTACAAACACTGGACACAATTATGAGACACCCTTCTCTCGGCTGGGGATTGGTTAAACGGAAATCTAACCGTATTTCAGGTCGCAGATCTGAGTGTCCTTCTTCCGCAGCCGCTCGCAAACTTTATCCACCGGCATACCCCATGACAAAGGTTTGGCCAATTCATTGATAGTTGAGGTCGCAGACTCTTCTAAGCCGCCTACGTAATAGCACTGCAACGAGCAAAAAAATACTCGGTATATTTATAAAGCCAGAAAGAATGGATCAATTGATTGATTGTCAAATACAGCCAATAGACAATAACTTGATTGATTGGTTGATCAGCGTTTTCTGTACGTCGTTGTGCCAAACGTTCGAGCGATTGATTGATTGATTTGCAGTGCAAACTTCACTTTTTCGTTATTTCGCTTACAAATCTGTGTTCCTGTGGTTGATGGATCTCCTTGCAGTCCTTCTTTAATTTCGCCTCAATTTTGGCTGCGTTTGTCCGGTCGTCATTGGGAACGCTGTCGTAGAGCCGCTGCAACACCGCTGTGCAAACTGAAAAAATCAAACGAATTTTCAAAAAAAAGTCGCTTCCAATTTAACCGAGATTTTCCACGCCGCATTATACCACGAATGATGCATTTGTTCGACTGTCAATTACCTTCACATTCCACGTCTTTAGCCGCTGCAAAACAGCTGCACATCAAGGAGATCGCAACAAGGGACAGCAGAGTCGCCCTCAAAGAAAGCTCCATCGCAGGTGAAATGAGACCTCCTCAGATGGATTTCCGCACGACAGAATGATGGGGATGGGGATTCTCCAGACTGGGCTCCGAAAATGCGGGAGATTGGCGAAACAAAACAAAATGGTTCTTCGATGCGAACAGAGAAAAAGTGATGAATGTTTCGCAAGTCTCGAAATATATATTGTGTGGCCTTTTCCCATTGGCTGGGTGCCGTGCACAGTTCAGTATGGGAGGGCGGGGTTTAATTTCCATTGGTTGATTTGGAGCTTCAGGCGGAGCTATTTGATTGAATGATCACTGTAGGTGTAGCTTTGTTCTGGAGTGGCCAGAGACCTCGACGAGACTTTGTTAAACAACTTAACATTTAAGACATAGTCACGAAGTCACGAAGCGAAAAGCTAGCTACCATAAAGTTCTTCCTGCTATCGAATCTTGCCTTACAGATGTACCGGTATATATATAGCATGTTACTGTAGGTGGATATAAACCGTGACGAATCCGCCGGAAAGAACACCACGGAAGTTGAGAATTCATTCTCATTTACTTCATTCCCATGCTATGTCGAATTCACTACTCGCGTGGTCCGCCTTGATCGAAGACTAGAATTAAGCACTCAATGCCCAGCAATTACAAGACCAACGGTATTTTTGTAATATTATCCTGATGTTCATCTTACTTTGCCACTTGGATTGGAGCTTATATTTACTGTACTTCGGAATGTCCGATTCACTCGATGTCGCCATGCGTGGGCTTGTGACGTAGCTGTTTTTCACATCATTAATCCGTTGCATAAACATGACTCTCGCGTCATATCAAACTATTGGACCAGGCTAATATTTGTTAAACATTTTACCGGATGAGTCAAAGACCCTGTAAATGTAGTAGCAAAGAACAACTGCAGTAGTATGATACTTGTACTCATACTTTTACTCATACTCATACTTATGCTCCAGAGAAGGAACAGTTTTCACCGATTTCGTTTCTAGCATGCACGACGTATCTGCTTGCAAATCGATCCTCCTTAATGAACCACAAGCATAAAGCATGAAAAAAACAGGAAGAAATACAGTGTAGTGATTGCAGAGTCGCAAGTATTACGCCGCTACTCCGATCACTCCACAAGCCAGGCGAGCACCCGCGTTTCCGGTGGTCTTGCTGTCCGCCGCTCCGCCCTGACCGAGGTCGTCCACTTTTTCGTGTACGACGACCGATCGCCCAATCACAGATCCTGCGAACAATACAAGCGACTGATCTCATCAATGGTCCTCGAACCGCCGTGTGCCCAATCTCAATCCGGTCCGGCCTTTCCTTACCTGGTCCGCCGAGGTGGAGGAAATCATAAGTAGCATCCAAGTTGACAACACCGTTTTCTGAAACATCACACACAGTTCGGTGACTCGATTCACGGTTGCCGCCAAACGAACAATAACTGCAGAGTATCTATTTAAGAGTATAATTTTGAGGTTTAATCTACACTAGTGGTATGAATATGCCTACGGTTTGCGAAAACGTTTCCGAGGTCTCCGTCATGACGAGCGCTCTCGTCATCCGTCGGCGCACCGTGCGACACTCCGCGGGGATTGAAGTGGGGTCCAGCCGCGGCGCATCCATTGCCGACGTCCCCGAACTGATGAATGTGAAATCCATGCGCACCTAAGAGAAAGATTTGCAGCAGATGTGGTGGATGGGGATCAATTGGCTTCGCACGAAAGAACCCGGGCTATGGTACCGGCAATTACAGTATTCCTTGCAACCCTTTTCCTTTCCTGCCCAATTCCTAGCCACTAGCAACGTCAGTAGCACTACGCTTCGCCAAGTAACAAAAGTAGAAATTCGCTTGACATTGTCGGATCTAAAATTTAATTTGGAATCGATTGGTCTAAGCAGAAACCAATGTAGCCGACAGGGGGCGGAGCTACGAGTCATTTTTCAAACCACATCCGCACGTCCCCGATACCACGAGAGATAATGGTCACCAGCTCCGCCCACGGATACCAACATATTTTCCTGTTCATGCCAATCAATTCTAAACTACATTTTGGAACTCGTACGTTCACTTAAAAGTTATTCTAATTAATTGGCGAAGTGGATAGTGATTGGTATAGGAAAAAGAGGTGGCGATAGGAATATACACATGTGCCAAAAACCTTGCCCTAACCGAGTTAAGCCATTACACTCGTTCGACGAGTGCTGTGGTACACAGCTCCGAGTTAAAGTTTTTAATGCGGTCAGCGCAAGATTTTTGCAACGTGTGTAGGCCGGATTGCTCGTACTTACTGTTTGGCGCTAGGCCTGTGATATTTCCGGTGACCCGAACACTCGGTGGTCCCTGTCCTTCTTGTTGCGCTTGAACGACGGTGAAAATTATGACACCCTGAACGGTCGCGGACTGGGTTAACCTGGCCAGGACTTTCTGCACATCCTCCCCTCTGGGTGGGGGACCACCGGAGCCGCCGAAGGGTGGCGCGTTCCGACTGTTGCCTCGACCAGACGGAGGTCCGTTGTTGTTCCAAGCGTTGCTTCCGGATTGCTGCCAACCGGACTGGAAGTTCATGAGCGATGGTCGCTGCTGTTGCTGCACCGTCTGACTCGTCGCAGTCGCCACGAGCAGTGCGAGCATAAAGGATACCCTTGTTATCCAGTCCATTGTGATATGGGGAAAAGAGGCCGAGACCTGTGTTGCATAAATTCTACGAGCAACTTACGACTGAGGAGAAAAAAGGTTAGTTGTCACGAATTTTATGGTAGACCGGAAGGTAGTCTATAGTCCCGTGAGATATATGAAAGCAGACCACTTCAGTGTACTCAGATTTGCATTCGCTCAGCACCTTCGGTCGTCACTGGGTGTCTTTTGGATCATGCCAAAACGGCTGAATTGCAGCTCTTGGACTTTGCTGTGTTGTGCAGACGGATGAGTACCATGACGCGCTCTTGCGAAAACTCATCGTGCACAACAGGCTGGGGCGCATCACCATTCAACAAAGCCGTCTACAGTTCCCGTAACCGACTCAACTGGAGCTTCCGGTGGTTTCTGTTGTCCACGTGTATGTGCAGTATATGATGAAGAGAGAGTAGATTATGCGTACACACAGTATCATTCACTATACGGTATCCTATAATACTCTCGTTGCGAGACACCTTTTTGGTGCCCGACGCAGGAGGATCAAAATATTTTCAAACGGCGTTTTCCGGTCGGCTGCTCACAACTCATTCTGTCTGGTCTGTGTCAATTTGCGTGTACGGTCAAACGTGGAAATGCGAAAAGTGAGAAAGTGAGATATCGAAAAGAATGGCGGAGTATAAGGGGTGGGTAAGTAAGCAGATAGAGCTCCTGGAAGTGGACACTGGACATTAATGCTATACAATAGATATGCAAGAAAAACAATTAAATTTGGTAAAATTACGGGAATAGTAAGGGCATCGTCGTACCGGATACGGGCTAATCGAGACCTGAACTCGCTGGGTTGACAATTACCAATGCCACACGAGCGCCACCTAGTGCACGACTGTTGCTCCAACAAAGCGCTTTGTCATTGCTGTTTTGACGTCATTATTCCGCGCAGATCACCGCGCGAGTCATCCGAACAAAGTCCGCCGCCCTCACGTTACTAGTGCTCTTCTAGAAAGTTCGAAGTAGTTTATTTGTTTATTCTCGATTCATTTTCTGAAGAAAAAACATATCGATATTTAGCCTCAAAAAGATCGCAAAGGGAACGAAAAAATGAATGGAAGTTAAAATCTCACCATATTCGTCTCGCTCCGCCTACGCGACAGGGAAGCGGCAGGCTTGCGCCGCATTCGGAACTGTCATACTCTCATACCCAGCAGACAGCAAGCGGCTGACTCGTTCTTATACAACGCGTGTGTGTGCTCGCTGCTGCAGTCTGCGTCGTACTCTCTGCTTTCTCTCTGCCTCGGTCGTTGCTTAAGCAAAAAATTTGGAAAACCTTCTCTCCAGCGAAAACATTTCACATTTCCCGATTTTAATTGGGATTTTCCATTCAGTCCAGCGTCTCGCCGACTCACTCCTCCCTTCATAATGGCCTTGAAACGCATCAACAAGGTAAGTGAAGCGCAGGGGGGAAACGGGGCAAAAATGGCCATTTTATTCAGTTCCTGCAGGAGGAGGTCTTGGGCCCTACTCTTTTCCGTCACTTTGCTCCACTTTCCCCCCATCATTCTCCATCGTCGGCTGTTTGATGAAGCGTATTGTCGTTTTAGGAACTGCAAGACCTGGGACGGGATCCACCCGCACAATGCTCTGCTGGACCAGTTGGGGATGACTGTGAGAGAAGATTAAACAAATTTCCCCCTCCTTCCCCGTATACGCTGTTACGCATGAGTTTTAACATTTTCATGCGTTGTTTTCAGTATTTCATTGGCAGGCAACGATCATGGGACCGGTAAGAGTGGATGATTGGATGAAAAATGCCGTTGATTTTGTGACCTATTCTGAGACGTCTTCGACGGTTGTGCGGAATCGTCAATGCTTTTTCTCTCCATTCCAGGCGGACAGCCCCTACGAAGGTGGCGTTTTCTTTTTGGATATCGTCTTTCCGACCGATTATCCCTTCAAGCCGCCAAAAGTACGTATTGAGTCGATTGTTCTGACGTCTGATCGCGAGAGATTGGCAGTTTTTCTCCGTTGGTCTCTCTCTCACTCACTTTGTTTTGATTCCTAGGTGAGTTTTCAGACAAAGATCTACCACCCCAACATTAACAGCAACGGCAGCATTTGTTTGGATATTCTACGGTCGCAGTGGTCGCCCGCATTGACCATTTCCAAAGGTAAGTTGGGGAATTTTTACATAGCTTTACATTAACTTTGATTCAACGGAATCTGTTGCTGTAAGAAAGGGCTTAATCTCATTACACGGTCTAATTTCATGTTAAATCCGAACGGTATCGTTGCGTGTCATCTCTGGATGATTTGGCTTTTAAACGATTTCGTGTTAACAGAGTCTCGGTTGGCTGATTGATTTGTTTAAGGTTCGAATGCTATTGAGGCTGATGGCGATTGATTGATTGATTGATTTATTTTGACTTTACTATTATCATGAGTGCTTACTGCTTTCTTCCTCTGATTGGTTGATTATTGAGGCCTGGTGGCGATCACGGAATCAATACTCACAGCTGTAATGTTTTCCTTTTATTGGTTGATTGAATCTTGCAGTTTCGCTCAATTGATTGATCAATTGTTTGATTGATCAGTTGTTTGGCTGGCTACAGAGTTATGGTTGATTTGTTGATTTGTATGTCCTGTCGGTGTCAAATGAAACCTATCCCGGTCTCTCTCTTCATTGCAGTTTTGCTGAGCATCTGCAGTCTTCTCACCGACCCTAATCCCGACGATCCCCTCGTTCCTGAGATTGCGCGCGCCTACAAGACCGACCGGGAGAAGTACAACCAGATGGCGAGAGAATGGACCAGCAAATACGCCATGTGAAGGCCCATCTCTCTCCCGCCCTCCCTCTCTCAACGTGGAGATTTTTATTCGTGTCTGTGTGGCGACGACGTGGATCCTCGAACACCGCCGAAAAATCCGCGCGCGACGATTTTTGTGACGACGCGGCTGCCCATCCTTTTTTGTCTTGTGGAAAATCAAAGAAACAAGCCTGCCGCCGCGCGTCTCACTTGTGTGTGCGTTGCGCAGTAGGCCCGAAGTTTTCTGTTTCTTCTTTCACACCGCCGCCGCCGCGCCTGTTCAGTTTACCGAAGATAGATAAACCCAGTCAAGTTTTTTTTTCTGTTCCCGTCAGCCTGCCGGCACAATCGGATAATGCCGTCAGTCGCTATAATGTCTACTACCTATCACTACTACACCTCCATCAGCCGTTCTTATTCATAATATCTAGCGTTAGTTAGTCCTTTGCTTCACTCTCCGTTCGCGCGTCCCTCTTCTCTTGGTGATTTTTTTTCTGTAGAACAAACAGGCTTTGTCCACCCGCGATCGTGCCGAAGATTTATGAACTGGACACGACTAACAGTTTTTTTTCGTACGGATACTTAAGGGGTTTGTGGGAAGGATGTTGTCTCTAGGATCGTAGAACAGAAGCCTTGGGTGGCCTTTGCTCAATCTCTCGATCAGCGGGCATTAATTGCATCAAACTTTGTTTCAAATTAGGATGATTGGCTGACTTACGATCCCTGGTGTTCATTGTGGATTGAATGGGAGGCCGGTCGATGGGCATCGTTCTTGATGGGTCGTTCTCTACATGTGACTTCTGGTCTAGACGTAAGTAATGCAGTGTACATAGTACGTGTAGTAACAAGTCGACGACATGTTCACGGGCGAAAAACACTGCGAATTTTGTTCCTGACTAATTCAACTATCTATATGAGAAGACGTCTGTATTTCGGCTCACTCTCCACTTGGTCAATAAATCGTCTCACTCATGGGTTTCTTTGGTGGTAGGTGCTTGATTGTTTGATTTCCGGAAATTATATAGCATATTAGCAATTGATGCGATCGGTGGAAAGACCCAGGAGCTCAGTCAATTGTTTTGCGAAAACAGAATTGATGCCTTAAGTTCAAGTATTTCTTACTAGTACTGGGACGAACAGATTTCATCGTTTATTAAGAGCCAGTCCGAGCCAGTCCCTAAAGCATTCAGACGTTCATCTTCGGCAACATTAGCTTATATAAACTGTAGTCCGGCGCCCTATACCACACTGGCCAATCATATGCGAGCACCGAATGTGATTACTCCACCCATGACTGACAAACAGACACACTGACACACAGACAGACACACAGACACAGACAGAGACAGCTAGGAATTGTAACGACTGACTTTTACGTGGCTTTTCTGTTCATTGGAGACTGTACGCTTTATCAGAAAAATTCGTTTTTAAAGATTCAGTCGATCGAAGAGAGTGTCGCTCCGGCCTTTGTCCGCACAGAACGCCCTGTCAGTCTAAAAACGTGTATACCCCCCATGCACCAATATTTATTTCGTCGATGTCGAGGCTCATTAGTAAAACACACAGGTTCTCGCTTTACGGAGACCCTTGAGATCCCGGTAAGTGGAGTACACCAGCACATTGGTCATCGATGTCAAGTCAGTCATGCTAAAACCTCATGGCTTGTGGTCCGGCTGAAGCAGATCACGCCATGCTGCGGTGCATCGCTGCTCCAGATCCATCAGACAAATTGTCCTTTGAATTAGCGCTGTTATGGGCAGATCATAGAGAGGGTCCTCCAACGCCTCGTAACGACCGGCCACCGCTTTCCGCACGTCCTTGACAGCCATGTCGCTCAAGTTTACCAGTGAGGGATCTTCATCGCACACCATATCCATGTAGCGGAATAAGGATTTAACGCTGGGTTGGAATTACGATGCACGACGTAGCAGTACGATGTGAGCGTGAGACCGGTTAAACAGTGAGCAGAGCAGTAAACTTAGGGACAATGGTATATCCATAACGGTTACAGTATAACCATGGGTTATACCTCCAGATCGGGCCAACCCGATGGAACATTGTGTCGCAGCAGCGCAATGTGGATCTTCGTCGTTGCAAGATATGCATGGGATTTCACTACTCTATCTAAGACTAACGATGAAGGGCTAGGACAACCGCTACCTAGGAGGAATGCCATGTTATCCTAGTTCATTTTGTGCCACCCTGAAAATCGCTCAATATTCCCTATGTTTTGTACTCGTACTGGTTCTAGCATGATAGCACCTCCCGACGTGTGCTGCAAAAGCATACTAATATGAGGGAAGGGCACTGGAATGGGGTCACTTGAATTTACGTACCCTGGAATAGGCCACCGGGCGGGAGGGGGCGCTCTGTTGCACACTAATCGAAAACAGATGAGTCACTGCATAGTCAGCGTCCTCTATAATGACCTTTTTCCAACTGTCCAATCATTTGGTTTTTTAAACATGCTCCCACAATTTTTTTCATATCTGATACGCGTTCCACCGGGTTATCGATTATTCTCTGTCGCTTAGGAGCTTGGTGATAGCCAAAACCTGTGTGGAAGTTCGGATTCCAGGGTGGCCCATTCCAGGGTACGGGAAAGTCAAATGGCCCATTCCCGTGCCCTTACCTCATACCTACAACAGTACAGTGTCTGGCAAGGAGTAGCCTACTTCATCCAATTGTAGCACATCACCACCGGCACCTCTGATCATTTTGTCATCAGAAAACTTTGCCGCTTGGGAGATAATGCTCGGAGTGACCCTCACCCGATTCACCCTTTTACTCCCATCAGGACCGCACGCGTCCTTCAGGATCGTAGTCCATTGAGTAGAGAGATAAGAAACCCCGGCGTCAGGACAACTATAAACAGGTACTGTGGATTGAAATTCGCTTCGTCTGTTCGCGGGCTTCCCATGTTGTATCCGAACCACAACGGATATTTTGGAGTTTAAAGAACCGTTCGAATGAATAAAGAAATAATGAAAATGATTAACTAATGCATTGGTGTGGTGCTCAAATAAATTGTCTAGTGCAGTATGAGGTGTGAGTTCACTGTGCAGACCCACCCAGAAGGAGAATATTATTCCCGACCAACGCAACTTATAAATCCGAAATAGTATCAGCAGTCAGTAAGAGTACTACATGTACTGTACTGTCTCGATCATTTGGTGCTGCGTTTTTAGATCCACCGTATACTATGACTGCAGTGAAACACAGTGTGTGCAGTCATAATGTACGGGTGGGTCCAAAACGCAGCACCAAATGATCGAGACAGTACAGTAGCAGTTCCGCGCAATCTAGAACCAATATAAAATATCGAGTTTACGTTGAATTTTCACACTTTTGCATACGACACGCGAAGGGAAGATTACTAACAACATGATCCGCTTAATTTATCTACTTCCGCCATTTGTGGTTTCTGGCTTCAGCAATGCCTCCTTTTCCTTCATGGCAATAGCCTCCGGACGTTCTTCGATCGCCGGCCTGATCGCCTGGCGAAATCTCTGAAAAAATAGAAAAATTAGACTCCAAGTTAAAAATACCACCTCCTAATCTCCCGATCTCAAGCGACACGTTTTTGCATTACCAGTTAATTTGATCCACCCCGGATCTTATCTGTTCATCACCGTTTGCTATTGTTTATCTACAATCAATCAATCAACTGGTCCAATGCGTGTGTCAAGAAATTCCGCTTAACCAATCAATCAATCGCTCTGAAGTTGTTCTTAAATTTCAACCAATCACGACACAGTGAATCCGATTGAACAGTCACAGATGACTGGAGGGGGTGGAGCTTAACTGTCCCTTGCGATCGGGAGATTATGATACAATATGTGATCACGGACCTCCTTGACAGATCCCGATTCCCGACTTATCCGGTAGATGGCGTACGCAGGTACACTGATCATCGAGGACAAGGCCAGCAGCCAGCCGGAGGCTTGTGCCCACTCCGGATAAGTGTAGACGCGGTTGTACGTCAACGGCCGACTTCTCGCAATGGCGAACAACATAATGGACTGAAAAGGAGATTGGAATAGCAGTTATACTCGTACATTTTATTTGCTTTCAATTCGCATCGCTGGACCAGCTCGAGAGTTACTGTAGAATCTGGACCCATTCGTGGTGCCTACGTCGTCACACAGTAAAAAGCGACTGTTTTGATTGATTGCAAAGATGTATGGCCTACCGGGTCTAATTTACTGGGGAGTCCAAAAAGTACCACGGATGGGTCGGGACTTTACAGTACTGTAGAATCTGGACCCATCCGTGGTGCCTACGTCGTCACACAGTCAAAAGCGACCGTTTTGATTGATTGCAAAGATGTGCGAACCACAAGACTACACGTGTCGATTGATTGATTGGGTAAGCAGACCCGCCGGGTTTGATTTACTGGGTGGCTCAAAGAGTACCACGGATGGGTCGAGATTCTACAGTACGATCTTCCTACTCACGTACCATCGTGAAAATGGGACCAGCATACTTCCACATGTACTTCATCCAGGGATTGATGCGATAGCCGATCATCCGTTGGATGTCGTCGTAGAAGCGGTCCGCGCCGTAGAACCACCCAATGCAGACACATTCCCAGAAAGCCGTCCACAGAAGCGCCATCCCGCTGGCCGCGTACGTGTCGAACAGCTCAAAGACATACATCCCACCCTGAAGGGAAATGTCAAATAAAGCTTGCCATAGAAAAGGACGCCAGAGAAGATGGTACTAACATTAGTAATCATGGTCAGTCCGAGGAGATACCACACGAAGCACATCACGAAGATGAAGATCTCTTTACTGTATTTCAGGCGGAAGATGCGCGGGTAGATGTCCATGATAGCAGTGAAGAAGCCTTCCATTGTGACGAACTGCCGGGGCGGATGAAACAAAAAAGTCATTTAGTACCAGGCAAACACTATGGGTTGAAGCGCTACATGGGTTGAATCGCTACATGGGTTGAATGGGTCGGGTGGCGGAGGGCGCCACAAGTGTAAATTGTAAACGACACTCACTCAATTTACACTTGTGGCGCCCTCCGCCACCCCACCGATTCAACCCATGTAGCGATCCAACCCATCGCGTTTGCCTGGTACCGATTCGGTTGTTCTGCTGCTTCGGTGGCCAAATGCGTTCACAGCTGGTACCAAGACCTCGAGAGACCTTCGCCCATTACCTGACTGTCTAAACCAAGGAACAACAACATGACGAAGAACAGTGCGGCCCATAGCGTTCCCAGCGGCATCTGTGCGGCGGCCTTGGGGTAGACGATAAAGGCCAAACCGGGTCCTGGAAAGGGAAAGTGCTACACACTGCCATGGTTCTCTGTCTTTCAGAATGTAAGCGACACCATGCTAAGACAGGTACCGACACCATGCTAAGACAGGTACCGACACCATGCTAAGACAGGCACGATCTCTTCTATGTAGAGTTGTGTATTATCGTTATTACCTTCCTCTGCGACATCCTTCACATCAACTCCCAATTCCCCGGCCATGAAGCCCAGCACCGAAAACACGACAAATCCCGCGATGAAACTGGTGATACTGTCGCAGGCGCATAACGCCAGACTGTGCTTGTAGCAGTTGTAGTCGAATTTGTTGTAGCTGCCGAGAGCTGAAACCGTTAAATCAGGCATGAGAAAAGATTCTTCAAGTCAGCCAGGGTGTATGGACCCTTACAGGCGGTGACGTTACATTCCGTAATAAGTCGGTGAGATGTTACCTGTCAGCGACCCTAGCGCAATGGCGTAGGAGAAGAAGACCTGTGTGACCGCGCCCACCCAGACACCGGGTTCGCCGAGCTTCTCAAAGTTCGGCGTGATGTAGTACGCAATACCCTGCCAGGCATTGGGAAGTGTCACGCCCCGAAAGAACAGGATGATCAGCATGACGTACGGGAAGAGAGCGGTAAAGTAGACCACCTGTTAGAGAAAAAAAGTTCGCAGATATTTGATACACTTGTAATATACATTGTATATCGATATACTCCAGTGCACACACACAGGAGGTTCCTGTTAAAAAAACTATCCTTCGAGAACTGCCTAGTCTTGGTCTCTGACTATACCTTTCCGGATGACTTGACTCCCTTCCAGATGCAAAAGTAACAGATCGTCCAGACCATGAGGAGTGTCAGGGCAAGCTGCCACTGCACCTCACCCACTTCGTTGATTCCGCTGGAGATCTTCAAGATGTGACGCCTACGGGCAGCGCAGGGGTAATAAGAGAAAAGTTTGTTTAGGGCCAGTCGAGGCGGAAACAAGTGGTGGTGTTACATCATTTAGAGTACAGTGACAGTGGCACGACAAACGCACGCCTAGGGACTTACTCCCAAAACTCGGTAGTTGGGTCCACTTTCGGAACGACAATTTCAGGTGACGCAGAGCTGGTAGGTAACTCCGCACCCAACAGTGCCGTTTCGTTATTCCGCTTTAACAAGGGGATCGAACAATATTTCGTATTCCTGGAGAAAAAAAAAGTATCGGTTCATAAAAGGGCAAACTTTGAAGGAGCGCAAACGCGCACTGTATTTTCTAACAGCCTGCCTACCTTAACGTCCATCTGTCTGTTCCTGTCTGTCTGTTTGTTTGTCTGTTTGTCTGTCTGTCTGTCTGTCTGTCTGTCTGTTGTGTGTTTCTGCGACTACCTGTATGTCTGTTTTTTGCCTAAGAAAGTGTCTGTTTGTTAGTCTGCTTATTTTCCCTGTTGAACTAACACGACCATCCGGTTCGTAAGATACACTACCGTACCAATCGTTATCACAAGTACTCCAGGGTAAGGATCCAGAACCGGCATAGGCCAGAGTGTAGTAAAGATAAAGTACTCCCCAGGATAGGACGACAATATAGTAGACATTTAGCCAGCCAGCCATCATCGTGGTCCCGTATCCAATTCCTGTGTAAATTAGACAGCCGGCGGATTAGCAGGAAGGACGGCGGCGCTAAGGCTTCGATTAGTTAACATTTGTTCATTACATTTTCACGCCCGGGAAAACAGTCTTCAAACAAACACGCGAAACCCAATCTCACCCGCTGGTCTTCCTTCCCACATAAGGCCACGTTGTCACTTACCCCTAAATATTGGACTGATGTCCCAGCAGGAAATGCCGCCGGTGGCAAAATACTGACCAACTGCAATCTCCAGGAAGACGATGGGAATACCCGCCGTCACCAAGCATATGAAATACGGAATAAAGAAGGCACCTGTTCATAAAAAAAACCAAAAAAATTAAGCTTAATGAAAGCAAATTAAACATTGCTGTCATTGCTGTAATACGGCGCACGTCATTTTTTCATCATCATTTCATCATCATCATTTTTTTTGTAATCATCATCTGCCATATTGGTCAGCGACAGTCCTGTATTCCTTTCCCGCTGTATTCGTCGTGGTGAATAGATGCGAAAGTTTCGTCATTCACGGTGCAATCATGATGATCATGATCATCACGATTACACACGTGATGGACCGAATTAAGCGATCACAGATTTCACGGTGATTGGAAACACCTGACGATACTTACAGTTTCAGCCCTCGTGAGAGGCACAGACACAGATCAAATAATTAATGTGCTTGACGCTTAACATTCCAGTCAAATTGCAAAACGATACCCTGGATGAGAGCCCTTAGGAGTCACTGCATAGATTGACCTTTCATCCAAATTACATCAAGAACCTGCGATGATGTTAGCGCACATTCCGGCAGCTGAAGCTGACGAATACTCCACATTCAAATGCACATGCTGTTTACAACGACAATGAAAGCTTAATTGTAAGCCGAAAGACTGGCACTGTAGATCATCCTCACTTGTTGAGCTCCTTTAAAATTCCGCAGTGATGCAACACATCTAGCAATCATGAAATTTACAAAATAAGAACAAACGTAAGACCTAATTTTCCCTACTTTTTCTTGCTGTGACACATGTCTGTGTGTTTGACTGTCTGTGTGTCTGTCTGACTGTCTGACTGTCTGTCTGTTTGACTGTCTGCCTGCCTGTCTGCCTGCCTGTCTGTCTATCTGTCTGTCTTTCTGTCTGTGTGTCTGACTGTCTGTGTGTCTGTCTGACTGTCTGTCTGTTTGACTGTCTGCCTGCCTGTCTGCCTCTGTCTGTCTGTCTGTCTGTCTGTCTGTCTGTCTGTCTGTCTCTCTGTTCTCTGTCTGTCTGCCTGCCTGCCTGCTTTTGCAAAGGGTTTTGTACCGGCTTGTGAAGCAGACAATATTAGTTTATGATTTCCCATCAGATCCGACAATATTCATCAGACCTTACCGAAACATACGTTTTTATCGGGTCTTATTAATTCATATAAATTACGGCTTATAAATTTCTTAGATAATATGTAAGAACTTAGTGAGGTATTTTGGTAAGGCACAATATTTTCCCGTGTGCGTGATGCTTTCTAGGAAAAAGTAGAACGTCCACGCTGAGGTGCTGAGATAGTGGTGGTGTTGCCGTATTCCTTGCTTATGTGGTCTCCTGATCTTAACTCTCAAAACTAAAACACCGACGCGCGTTAAGCTCTGCCGATTTCCCCAAAACAATTTCAGGTCAAAATCTCTCATCGAAAACGATCTCGATCTGAACATGACTGTCTATGTAGCATTAACAACGAGGTATTAAGCACCAAACTTTCAGTGGACACGTCCAAAACTCCAAAAATTGCCATGTAGTCCGAATTTATAGCTATTGTATTGACCATCAGAGACCAAATAACAGGTGAGACAATTCAACACAAACATAAAACAAAAACCCAATCAACACTTACCGCCCCCGTTCTTGTAGCAGACATACGGGAACCTCCAGACATTCCCTAACCCGATACAGCATCCGATATGTGACAGGATAAATTCGTACTTGCTGCCCCATTGCGGCCGGGCGGGAGCAGCAGCAGCCGCTTCCACTTCCTTCCCAACCGCCAAGGTCTCTCCAGCCTCATAATCGCGAGCACCGTCCGCACCGGTGCTGCCGTTGTTCTTCCAAGCTGTCATATCCACCTGGTCCGCGGCCGGCGGATGGCTCGACGAGGAGCCCCGCTTCACGCCCTTCTTCAGCTTCACCATAATTGTTTCAGCAGCAGCAGACACACAAAACTTATTACCGAAATATCAGCTAATCAAAAAGCGCACTTCGATTCAGATCAGATCGCGGGACTGTTGTGGTCTCGCATGAAGAGGTCTCCCCGTTCCACGGAAAAGTAGGAGAAAAAAAGTTGGCCAACCTGCAAAAGTGTTCACATGCTGCTGCAGACCGCGTTTTTTCCGGTCCACTCTTCGGTGTAGTCGATTGGTGAGGGGCTCTCTCTCTCTCGCTCTCAATCTGTGGACTGGGCCGTTTTATCGATGGGTAAAATCAACAGGCGGAAGTGCTTGGCAGGGGCGGGCCCGTCGAATTGTCGACACCCAAAACCGCGCTACTACCAAGGACCCACAATGAGCATGGTGTGCAGCCAAAGTATGGTCGACGACGGGTTGTGATCGCGATCACGATCTAATAAGACATATACAACAACGGGCTACCACACACACCATCTACGTCGTCTGTGTCTGTGTATGTACACACACACACACACACATACACACACACACACAGACACACACACACCTCAAGGAGAATCACCAGTGAAACGGAAAAAAACGAGAGAAAAGAGGAAATGAGGGTGAACAAGGGCATGAGAGACCGAGACAAATGCCGCACAAGAGGGGGGGGGGCCAAAATGTGTATATACCCGGCCATGTATATATGTAGTATGTGGAGTACTATAGCAGCATAGATCACGCAATCGCGGAGACCCTCAAGTACACTTTTCACACTTGTTGGGACACCCGTACTTGAATGGATCTTCTCTCCGTCGCTCCGTCTCTCGCCACGCTACCGGCAGTGGGTGCTGCTACTAGTACTCGAGGGGAAGGAAGTCTTGCTCGACGAGCTTTTGGGGGAAATTGCGTCAAGGCGCGCGCAGCGACCCTCTCTGTCTGTCTGTGCCCATATTAGCGGCGGTTTTTTGTTCGTGGCGAGAAAAAGAAGCATGGGTGCTGGTGGATCGTCGTCGGGGTGGTCGGTTGGTCGGTTGGTCGCGAGCCAAAACGCGACCTAAAAGCAATGAGCACGCGAATTTTACAAGAGAGAGAGAGAGAGACTTGAAAAAAAATCATTTTAGTTGTTCAAGCGAGCATGCAAATCACAATTGGCCTTTCGATTGACTCTTCTCTCCATGGGTTGCCGTTCTGTCGTTGTTGTTTTTTTTTCTGACAACGTGAGCGAAAATTGTCCCCAAAAGAGCGGCCATCAAGTGTGCGAGACGACGATCGCCGACGAGGAGGTATATCTGCTACGTAGTTTGTAGTAGCTCGACTTCAAGCCGAATGGTGTGTTTCTCCGCTGTGTAAACAGCTGTCTTGTGTTGAGCCTTTGTGCGGAAGTTCCGAACGGAAGAGGGCTTTTCTCCGTTAGAGTTGCCGGTTGACAGTGCAGTCGTGTGGGGTCGTGGCGTGGTGTGAGAAGCACACGTATCCTCTTCAGCTGTCAAGATGGTTGCGGGCGCTTCACCATATGCCGGCCAATTACACTCAGTACTACTGTATAGTGAGGAGTCTCAGGCAGGGGCTGTGAGTACCCTGATCAGAGGGAAAGTCACCGGAAGCTTTGTTTGGCTTGAGCTAACATCAAGCTCCTCTGATAACAATGGCCGAGTGCCGTCTTATTGCATCACACAGGCCGCAGCGTGTGTGTGTGGACATGTGTTGGGGGGGGGGTATGTAGTTGCGGCCTTCTGTGTTTGTTGTGGCACGGGAAAATGTCAAAGGACTACGTAAAAGAACAAAGCCTCCGTTTTTCGTGTGAAATGCAAGAATTATCTCTGCATATAGTGCAGGTGCATTGCAATGTGAGAGTGCTCGCGATCACGGTGCACGGTGAAGTCTTCTTTTCGTTCACCGAACGAGCCTGGACATGTCCACGGTCGCGCGTGGTTATTCTGGCAGTGTCAGATCCGGGTGTAACATTCAGTTGGTGGTCGAAGGTTAGAACCGGGGGGGGGGTCGGCTTCGGTGACCACGTTAGGAGTGACCTGTACTGTATATATTGCAGGTGGGTTCTAATTATTTCTAACCGCAGACAAGGAGTTTGTAGTAATTGCTAAGAAAATGAAAAGCTTTTTGTATGGTTCGCCACGCGCGAAGCTACCTACGTCAAGTGGTGGGCAGCAACAACAACGGGTGTACTATAGTGCCAGATCCTGCTGTCGAAGCATCTCGCTGTGGAGGACGATTGAGCAACTCACGGGCAATTCTGTTTTGGAAATGCCGAACAAAGGGCAATGACGGTTGTGGAGGGGGGTAGTTCGCCTGGCTGAACTACCTACGGTAGGTAGCTTTCTAAGCGGAGTTAACGTTGCATTCGGATAGAGATATCGGTATCTGGATAGCAGACAAACAGCAGGCAGACAAAAAGCAGATAGACACGTAGACAAGGACAGATAGACAGACAGACAGACTAGCAGACAGACTAGCAGACAGACAGAGAGACAGACAGACAGAGAGAAAGACAGACAGACAGACAGGCTTACTGATACATAGACAGACAAACCGACAGACACAGACAGACATACAGGCAGACATACATACATACAGACAGACAGACAGACAGATAGATGCATATGCAGTCAGAAGCAACATATGCGAATAACTAACCAAGACAGGGATGAGAGACAGACAGGTCAACCAGAGGAACAAACAAACAGGCAATACGAAAAAGGTAGTTACTGTCGATATGCCGGTATTAAGCCAACACAAAGACAAGGTCCTGCGACTGCAAGTCAAGCGAATGGGAATCCTGCTATCATATTCCACAGGCGATTGCGCTAAAGATCACCAATCCCCCCAATAAGCATGGAAAGATTAACACACACTACTTCGTCAAGCTTATTTACCGGCGGGGATGAAATCGTGCCACTTCGTACTACATACACTCCCCGCCCCCTTCAACTTGCTAATCCAGTTATTGATTTCTACGACGGATAATTAAAAACCTCAAGGCAAGCTGGAACTCTCTCAAGGAAGCCCTCAGGTTTGCCTGGGAAAATCACACTATCGATCTGCTTGCACAAAACATAGAGCAGCGGGTCAGGACTTCCGGTGAACGCTGATGATCACACGCAGCAGACGCCGTACCAGCACCGGCATTCTCATCAGCGAACCGAGAGGCCCTTCCAGCCCGATGGAGGAAGCGACAAACGTTGTTATCCTGGCCGGAAGTCGCTAGTCGACTGCAGAATGAAAGAACGAGATCGGTCCCCATCACTGCCAATAGCCGCCACCCTGAGTAACTAACTATTAATAAAGTAATAACGAAATATACTAACCAACTCAATCATTTCAACAAAAAAACGCTGACGTAGTCTGAAGGACAACTCTGGTTCCAACCGTCAAGATCGCACGCATCACTCTTCCGAATGTGAAAAAAAATTTGATTTAGGTTCGCGAAGACAGACATTCAGCCAGACAAACTGACAGGCAGGCAGACAAGCAAGCAGGCGGGTATGCAAGTATGCAGACAGACAGACCGGTTACAGACAGACAAGCAGACAGACTGATAGAGAGACAGACAGACCGGTTAAAGACAAACAAGCAGACAGACTGATAGAGAGATGGAGAGACAAAGAGACAGCGAGACAGAGAGACAGACAAACCTGCAGACAGATACACAGACACACAGGAACCAGACATACAGACAAACCGACCTAACAGAATGTATATAAAATGTATTCTGCGTTTTTTAAACTGGTTAAAACCGCTAGATGCATATATATAAAACTCAAAAACAATAAATAAATGCGAATTGCCGCATTCACTAAGCCGTTTTGGGCTTGATATAGTTCAACTTCGGCAGGCGGACCAAATCAACATATAACAGCGTACCCACAAAGACGAACGCCGTCCCCACCCAATGGGTCGGCGTGAAAACATTATTGAAAATATAAACTGAAATAAATAAACTGAGGAACTTTCGTAGCGTGATCACGAGGGTGACTGTCAACGAGGAGCACACCGTGATCAGCGAGAACACCGAGGTTGAGCATACATACTGGGTCACGACGTTCGCCACCAATAGGACCCATAATTTCGGCAGGGTGAAAGTCGCATCCGCGATTTCGAACGTCCACGGAGCGGAGACGTTCATCACACCGAAATGTTCGACAATGTCATCCCAAAAGAGCAGAAAGCCCGGGAGGGGCAGGGCGTGGCTGTAGAAGATACCCTCGTGAGCGTGTCGGCCGAACCAACGGAATAGCTTCTCCTGGTAGATGCCCATGCCGGATGCCATTAGGACCGAGAGCACCACCAGACAAACCCCTGGAATGGGAAAACGAAAGGAACTGGTATGATTACGAAAAGGGGACGGCGGCTAGTGCGCGCGTACCGGTTGTCCACGAGAGAAGGTCAGCCGCGTCGGCAGCGTCCCGGATCACGGTCTCGTTGTGGGTCGTAGTCACTGTCAGCTTCACCTAAACGCAGCGAAGTAAGAGCAAGGAATTGGGGGGAACTCCTTCACATCGGTTTTTAACATACACTTTCTCCCTCGACCACCGTTGTATATCTGTGAGAGTGCCGATTGTCTTACTACGGTCGGACTAATTCTGACAGTTTCCGAGATTTCCCGAGAGTCAGCAAGTTTGTGGATACTTCTGATCACTGCTCTGCTCGTACTGCACATACCTTTTGACTAGCCGAAGCCAGTGTACAAAGGACAATCCCGGTGCTGACGAGAAGCACAGCAAGCCATTTGCTCAACGGATACCTGAAGTCAAGAGTACATGCACAAGCTTAACATGGCCAAGTATGTTTTGTAGAAGAAAGGTCAAAGACATTGAACATACTTTGCTTTAAGGAATACGACACCAAGTAATAGGCTCGCCACTAAGGATCCCTAAAAACATTAAGCACAACCAGTTCACACTCCAATGGAACAGTGTCATCCTATCTACAGTCAACGACAAGATTGAGTACACTGGAGGGTCCGGGGTATGGGCAAAAGGGGCGGGGCAGGGGTAGTTTTCAAACAATCAACTACCTGATTACCCCCTGCTCCGCCCCTTTTGCCCATACCCCGGACCCTCCAGTGTACTCAATCTTGTCGTTGACTGTATATGAACTGCAGCCGGGCGGTTCACATCTGCAAAACTAACCGACTTGACGATCATATGCAACGGCATTGAAATCTTGTATGACAGAGCGAGATTATTCGCAAGACTCTGCGCGAAGAACATGGTGGTCAAGCCGAGATAATGCCTGGACAGCAGAGAATCATAACCAGTTACTCGTGTATTGAAGAGCCGTAAAAGGTCAGTGTCATAGGGTGCGTCTCAAATCTGTATCCAAATCCGTAACGTAACCGTAACGGTGTCTCAAATTCGCCGTTTTGGCAAACCGTATCTCGAGATATGGTATTCCGAACCAAAAAGATGTGAGACACCGGCATGGTTCGAAACCATTTCTGTTTCCAATTCGTATCGCACCATAACATACCGCGGTTTTGCCATAACCATAACTGGAATCTTACCCGTGTCTGAAATTATTACGATTCGAACTAAATTCGCGTTATGTCAGTTTTCCTTTGTTTCTGGCTGTATCTCCGTAACCACCCATGGGATGGGAGACGGTTTTTTGGGTATCTCGTTGGTGGTCTCATCGACCCCGACAGTCGACTGCTTCCCCCAAATTGTTTAGTTTAAAATTATTCACGAATATAAATGTAGTTATAACAATTTTTACGCTTGGTTTAAGGAAAGAATGAACGAAGGCGTCGAACTCAATCATTCGCGGAGAGATGTTTTTCGACGAGTTGATTCATTTGTTCTTGATTGTGTGCTAAAACACACATTTCCCGAAAGCGGCAAATTCCTGCCGGACCGGACCGGAGACGCAACTAAATAGGGTGACTGAACTAATCCTCTGCTATTTCACGAAAGAAGTTAGCTGTCAGAAATTTTCGAAGCATCGTACTGTAGGGGAGAAAACATCAGATTTCCCCTACTTCGGTCCCGTTCATAGGTTGCTTGATTGGTGGATTGACACTAATCAGCTGATTCGTTACGGCAGGATAGAGCTTTAATTTGTGGCAGATTTTTGCTCAAAACTCATGCGTTATGATTTGGTATGAGTGCTGTATACCGTATCGAAACTTCGGTACGCGTTTTGTGAGACAGCTCGAAACTCTGAGCGTCGCATATTCGAACCGTATCACAGATAGTTACGTTATGGTTCGTTATGGTTTATACACGAGGCAAAAACCTTGCGCTAACCGAGTCAAGCCATGACACTCGTTCAACGCAACTGCTGTACACAACCCCGAGTCGAAGTGCTTAATTCGGTCAGTGCAAGGTTTTTGTCAGGTGTGTAGATACAAATTTGAGACGCACCCATATGCCATTACACTGTTGACTAATCACTAACCGAATGGGTATTGCCGGTTTCTTTCTCCCAAAATCCACAACAAAGATGAAGCCAACGACGGCAATGAACAGGAACTGGCAGAAAGTGATGAGAGTGGTGCAGCCATGATCGATGCTGCAACGGAGAACACAAACGGAAGTTATGACACTGAATTGAATAGTCGAATAGGCTAGTCAACTCAATCAAAATGCATTAAGTAATCAATCAACTAATGTTGAATGTTGAACAAGTAATGTTGAACAAGTATTGCTTCAAGTGATCAATCAAGCGCACGAATAAACCCAAAACTGATAAATGAATATTAGTGAGTAAATTAGCCCATCGATCAATCAATCTAAGTCCTCAACGGGTGAGAAATCACTCGAGAATCGTTCCTATTGAATCAGAAAATCCGATCCGTTCCACTCACTGCCCTACCTGATTTGCATCTCCAAAATGACCACATTGATACAGCACGATATCAGCACAGCGGCTACGAGACCGCCAGGATGCATGGTGATTTGTACCGGTCCAGAGATAAAAAGTACTGCTCGATTAAAGCATTAAAGGGACGAAATTTACTTCTGAGCCTGTTCTGTTGTTCGAATTATCGAGCATTGCCGAACAAAACTGATCCTGCGCTTACAGAAATGGACATCTCCCGTTCAGCGCTTCAAAAAAACAAACAGAAAAATTTAAGAAAAAAACGAAAAAATTGAAAACGTCAATGGAGAATCGTAAGTACGAGAAGAGCACAATCAATCAATTTGATCGAGAGATAATTCTTCCACTAGGTGGCGCCCGGACGAACTGCCCGCGATACTGTAAAGAACATTAACGTTAACATTAGGCGCTCTCCCCTAACGCGGCTGCCGACTGTCCACTGTCCAGCCAAATGCGACTGGGAGAGGAAACCCCCTAACAGCAACGGATGCCGATGTGAACCGACCAGTGGCCATGTGCTCGCACCTCGCTCTCTCATTTCGGCTTGTGTCTGTCTCTCCACCGTAGACACATTTCTCTGAGGTTTCCTCTTGACCTCAGCAAATCGCCATTGTTTTTTCCTCCCCTCTGTGCCTTGCCGTCCCGTCTTGACCTGCCCGATCATTTTCCTCGTATTCAAATTCTATTTTTCCGTTTTTTTTTTAAATCCATCATTTTGCAACAGCGGAATTTGTGTACGGTCGACAGTGACAGCGAGTGAGTGTGGATTTTAATTTAATTGACTGCTTGCACTTGTTTCAAAATTCCTTCTCATTCCCTCGCTGCGATTACATTTGACGTAGATGACAACTGACAAGCTGAAATTCAATTATCCCCCCTCAGAAAATGCTGTCTTCTTTTCAGGCATTCAGTGGGAGCGTCGGATTCCGGCATTTTGACGGCCAGATCGTTGGACTTTCACTTTGGTGGTAGGGAGCGAGAAAAAGCGACGCCTTCGACGGAAATTTGACCCGGAGCATCACCAACATAACAAAAAAACGACAGTAATACTACTAACACAGCCCACTTTATCGGATGGCGTATTGTTGCCGTGCTTGAATTAAGGCCTCGCGGTGCGATCTGTCTGCTGCTGATGAGACGGCAGTAGCCGACGAAAGAGAGAGTGTAATTTCGCAAACCTTTGCACTATAACGCGCTTTACTACTGAGTGTCGCTTATCTGCTCGTCGTCCTCTTCAGCAGTGAGGACCACCACTCTGCAGGTGCTCCGTTGCGTTTGATCGCACCCAACATCATGGAACCCTGCCAAGCTGTTGCTCATTGTGTACGGACGGGCTTGAATCGCCGGAATATTATTGCCTGACCCGACCGATTTGAAAGGAGGGGAATTATTCTACCCGGAACTGGGCATGCGTATTGATGATTGTTTCTTGATGGCGTCAATTTCGCTGGCCGGTTAGGGACTGATCTGAAACGTGCAAAACGACGGAAGCCATCACCGGAGAGCTTTTATAGGGGCAGACAGGCATTGGAATCGGTTGGATTTAGCGCTCAACCTAATTTTGGTCATTGGGAATTGGAATTATGAGATTTACAGCTAATTGGAATTAATCACTGATCCCGTTGGACTCGTCCTTTTCACGGACGACTTTCCTCGGTATTCCTCCGTGATATTCTGCATCGTGGTTCAACGCTTCCGTCAAGAGTTGTGAAATCGCTAGAATTCGTTGCAGTTGGAGTATTCCTGTGGTGCAAGGGAAGTTGGAGGAGCACTGGCCAGTCGTCGGTGATAGCGTCTCTCGTGCTGTGGAGCAGTAGTTACAACTCGGATCTGTGTCGATCACACCGGAGACGGAAATCCCAGCAGCCCGGACGGGGCTGGTTTGCATAGTGTTTACAAGTATGTGATCCACTTAGAAAATCGTTTAGGAGATCAATCAAGACTTGCGGTGTGGATTTTTTCTCCCCCTCTGCTGGTCCCGCGTGTTGTGTGTGTGTGTGTGTGTGTATGTGTTGTCAGTTTTAGTAGTGTCAGTCCTCTCGACATCTGCTTGTTTACCCAATGGCGAATGTTCGTGTCGATTTGTTTGGACTGTATCCGTGTTCTCGTACCAGTGTAACTAAATTTCATTTTTAAAGGTTGGACGGTCTGCCGAGTGGCTCTCTGCTGCTGCATCGACGTTGCACCTGCGCAGCCGGTAACAACTTCGCGCTCCGGATAAGAGGTCAGCGTTTTATCATTGTTCATTTTGTGGACCAAAAGTGATCACATCAAGCAGCTGAATTGTCTATCGATGATTCTCATTCCCGCGCGTGAGCATCCATTCATACGTTAAATTTTCGTGCTCAAGATCGAACGCCCTCGGCTGGGATTCCGCGGAAAAATATCGGGACGACGGTGACGATCCCTTATTAATCCCAGCTCATCTTCCATCTGAATGAATGCCACATAAGTGCTGATTGTTTTCGGACAGCTCAAGTTTTGGTTATTACGTCCTTGGACACGACTCCTCGCGCAGCACGGGACCTATTTGAAGACACCCAATGCGCTCGGTCCCCCTGACTGATTATCGGGTGATATTCCCAGCTTTTATCTACGCTTTAGGGTTTGTGCATCCATCCACTGTGGGGATTAAGTGTGCTCTCAGCCGTGGCGTGGTGGAAGATTGTACCCGTTCCGAGTCAGCAGTTAATTCAACTATCTCCGGTCCCTGTGGGATTTCAAGGACTGTGTCGGAATCTCCTGGTATAGTTGCACTATTTTTTTCAATGCATCGTTGGACTTCCAGGCAGGCAAACAAGCAGGCAAACAGACGGACAGACAGACAGACAGACAGACAGACAGACAGACAGACGGATAGACAGACGGACAGCCAGACAGACAGCCAGACAGCCAGACAGACAGACAGACATACAAATAGACACAGACACAGACAAACAAGCTCGCCAACACATTTAGACAAATTAGGCAAGCAGTCACCGCATACATGCAGGCATTGCGGATAACGTCTGTGACCGGGAAGGAGAACAGATATTGCCAGCGATAACTGAAAAGTCAATAGCGAAATGGGACAAGTGCGATGCTCACCCTTATCGGGCACTCTCTCAGCATATCGATGCATTCACGAAACCATATTGCCTACAAACGAGGTTGGGGGTGCCGTTCTGAAGTTTAATTAACTTTGACATGTTTTAGAGGAGGTGCCGCGCCGACGCCGCTGATAGTGCTCGCCGTTTGGGAATTCATCCGCACCGGAAACAGGCCTTCTCCCGTGGAGAATGAAGCGACTTCGACGTCGGCTAAAGGCTGCGCTGTACAGCAGCGAGAACCGTGTGGAGGAGGAACTGACCACCTCAGTACAGGACCAGCTGAGCTTCCGGAGCTGTAACCGGGAGAACGGTAAGGGGGAGTGGGTTGGGAGTGGAGATTAGGTGGTGTGGCTCCTGGCCTAGTTTTGGGGTGCATGGCATCCGCCAGGACGGGCATTGACCGTTTTGCGGCACTACAAAAGGGGAGGGGTAGGCGCGTGATCTTTGATGCAATGGGAGTGCCTCAACTCAGCTGTGTCGCTTTGACACTCATTATTGTCTGTCTGTCTGGACTTGGCTACTTGTATACCTATCTACGTGTCTGGCTGTCTATCTGCCTGCATTGCTGTCTCGTAATATTGTTTGTTTATCTGAACTTAGATATCTTTTTGCCTATTTGCATGCCTGTGTGACTGTGTGTCTGTCTGTCTGTGTGTCTGTCAATCTGCCTGTATGCCTGCCAACCTGTCGGTCGGCCAGTCTGTCTTTCTATCTGTCTGTCTGCCTGCCTGCCTGCCTGCCTGCCTTTATCCGTTTCCGTTCCTGCCTGCTTGTGTCTGTCAGTCAGCCAGTCTGTCTGTCTGTCTGTCTGTCTCAGTTGGGCTGCCTATACTTGCACTCCCAGCTGTCTATCCTCTTGCATTTTGTGTTTTTAAAATGCTGCCATGTCTCTTTGTCTGAATATTTGAATGGGTCGCTCGTACCGTCCACTTCCACTCTTCTCATGTCGAATTATAGGGATTCTTTCGACATCAATACTTGTCGGGCAGTTTCCTCTCCAGAAGGATTCTCAAACGAGACATTAGGCCACTGTGGTGTCGATAAACCTGCATTTTCCAGTAGATAATACATAAATGTTTTATGAATGAGGAATTAGTGTTTTTGTTACGCCGTGTAGTTACATTATGTTTCCTCCCTGTGTGTGAAACATTTAGCCGGCTAAATTATTGACGCCTCATATTCTATTCCGTTACGTTCGTTGACCGCGACCCTTCGTCGGCGCGGTTCGCTGTCGTTGCTGACTGACGAGCTAGGGCGCCTTTGTCACGGGCATAAATGTAGCCTTTCTCTTTCAGTCCGCTGTCCCCCCCCCCCGCTACTGTCTTGTCCGACATGAGACGTGATTAACACAAGCCACACAGATTAGCATGTATCGGAAAATATCACTCACGTTCTGGGGTGTGCGATCGAAGCAAGTGCTTTCAATCCCAACAAATTCTTCTCAACCACAAAGGGGCCCTACCCTTTTTTTGGGGTCTAGAGAACGTGATCCTGCCTTGATTTAGCCAATCTTGGCGTCTCATTAAAAAAAGGGCTAAACTTGCACAACAACAAATTGCATCTTTCTCCTGATCAACTTTTCGCACGATCGAAAATCCCGACCGGTAATCGCCCTTCGTTCTCATTTGTGCATTCTCTGTGTTGCACATGTTTGCCTGCATTTTGTATGCCACCATAGGATGCAGTGTTGAGGACGTGGAGAGATTCCCGATAGGCGCCATGACATGGGGTGATGCGGCGAATGCTTTATTATCTCAGTCAGGCTTTGCAAAACAAACCGGAAGGATTGGGTAACAAGATGTACAAACACACATCCACATCCACACAGACAGATAGACACAGCCAGCTGGAACCGAGGGGACATCACGGCACAAGAGTCCACCCATCCATCCGTCCATCCTGCAGATTCCGTTTACTCAGGAGCGAAATTCAGTCACCATAATAATACCCCCGTATAGGCAGACACATAGACAAACAGCCAGTTTAACGGGAAGACTCGGAACACAGTGCCACGCCGTGACACATAACCAGGGGGTTATGACATGGCACACACACCAGACATTTCATTTCGTCTCTATCAAAAGTTGTGTAGTATATAGAGGTTTATGTATTTATCTCGGTAACACGATCCGGATAGCCGGGTATGGGGATGGGGGGATCTTACACAGAAGTGTGCCCCCTCTCACCATTAGTCCCCGTCGATGCTTCAACACTCCCGTAATCAACCTATCGTATCTCTCCTCGCTCTCTCCCTCTCTTTCTTGACCGGTCGCCAGTACTAAACTGTTCGACTTTCGATGTGCATGTGTTTGTCTGTCTGTCTGTCTGCGAGATTTAACTACCATATATACCATATATCCTCGTTACATATTCGCGCTCTTTTCCCGGTTTATATGTCCGTGACTTACTTACGACGCGAGACGGTTTCTTGATCCCCAGTCTCTCTCTCTCGCAGGCGGATTTGCGGAGAGCTCTTCGAGCTTCGATGACAGTTCGCTTCTCTTTGTTTCCACCGTTGTCTTCGCCGCGAACCGAATCGACGACGTCGTCTCGCTCGAGTGAACGGTGCGGTTTCTTTCGTTACAAATTGTAGCTTTTCAAGTCTCCGCCTGCCTGCCTGTGTGCCTGCCTGCCTGCCTGCCTGCCTGCCTGCCTGTGTGGGGTGTGCTTCCTGAGCACCCTGATTTATACTATTTAAAATGTCAGCTGATCACTCTCTCACCCCCATCAATTTCGAATGGTGCCGGTCTCATCCGCCAACCCGTACGAAGAGACCGCGAGTATGAATGAGAGACTCCACCGCGGCATGAGGCGCTAAGCTTGTTTTCTATGTCTCCTGTGTGCGTGTGTATATGCTCTGAGAGCGGCTGAATTATGAGTCAGTAAAACATTTTTTAACAGCCTCGTAAAGACTGTTGTATTGATTTCCCCTCTCTCTGGCTCCGTCCGAAGGACATATACCCTACACAATACACCCATCTGTATAAGCTGCTGCTGCTGCTGATGTAGTGCGGCATCCGGAAGAAGACGACGACGACTCTGGCGCGCCGTGAGGAGATTGGTGGAGGAAACCTTCCGTCTACACGCTGCAGTTACTGTTCACATTCATGGATTGGAGAGGACTCCCACGCAAACCGCCGCCGACGACGTACGCCTCGGCGCTCCTGGCACCAGTGCAGCTCTCCTTCAGGGAAAATCTAGTCGGTCCGCGCGCACGCTCTCTTCCTACGTGCATGATGGATTCATCGGAAGTTTAACCCGTTGAATTCTTTTTTTCGTGACTGTATACTGTATATGCATGCGTGTATGTGTAGATGTTTGTCTGTTTATCTATGAGTTTGCGGCGCCGCGCCAAGAGCTCATCTTCCGCCGCTCTTATATATATATATATACCGCTGGAGCTTATACGCTGAAGTGATTAGTCGTCGTCTCATCTGCCCGTGCGGCAGTTGTTGCTTTCTGCTTTTTTTCGGTGCCACGGACACTACAGTTGCTTGCTGCTGCTGATGCATCTGCTACATTTTCGACACAGATTGATCGGACCGATATGGATACACATCCTGGGATTTACCGCGGGAGTGAATCACACCTCGTCTGCTGATTCCTCGTGGTAGCCGCGGAGAAATTCGCCTGTTTTTCTACCACACACACCCATCCAGACGTCGGGTGTTTGTCTGGTGCGCCTGGTGTGTCTGTCAGACTGGACCGGGGGACGTCACATTGTTTTTGGCAACTTTCGCCCCCTGAATAATTCATCAGACGAACTGCGCGCGAGCTCGCGATAAATCGGATTGATCCACCGTCACGTACAGATCACACATCATCACCGATCGCACGCGACGACGAGAGTCCGCTGATTGTGTGACGCGCACAGCGAGCCACCGCATCCTTATAAGACATTACTGGCTACTCATCCCGAGTTTCACTTCCGGTGCCTCTGTGTCTGTGTCCTGTGTGTATGCGTGTTGTATGTGTATAATGGTAACTGATATCACTGCCATAGTTTTCTCCCCACCGGATTCCCATCATCTCTCGAAGAGTTGGAACTGTTAAAGCCTTCCGTTTTCTGAAGACAACAACGACGACGACGACACAACACGCGAAGAACGGATCATTTCGCCGCTATGGAACCGGGGGAGCAGCGGAGTACCCGCGCCGGTCTCCCGACCAGTCAGAGTCTCCTCTCCTTCACGCACCTCCAACGGCTGACCACGACCAGCAGCCATCATCAGCCGCCGAAATGGTTCACCAACGCGTCCATTAAGTGGTTCTCCATGTTTGCGCTATCCAAGCCGGCGGTCGTGCCGCTGGGAGACAGCGACGGAGAGGACGCTGCCGGTGGCGGCGGGGAAGCCCTGCAGCAGCAACAGCAAACCACCAAGACATCGGCAGCATCCTCATCGTCCTCCGGCGGCGCCTCGAAGAAGTCCCTATTACGGCGTGTCGTCGTGCGACCCTCGCAGAGTGTTATAACAAATCTCAGTAAGTGGGAGTTTATGGCGGTTGTTGGTTGGTGGTTGGTGTGTGTCTATGCGTGTGCGCTGAAAGTGATGAGAGTGAAAGTGGCCACACGAGAGATTGCTGTGAGCGAGAGCTGCTCGGGCGCTCCTCAATTGCTTTTCGTCCGATGTGTGTGTGTGTGTCTGTGGGGGGGAGGGACCGAGGGAAGGAGGGAGCTCATTGTAAAGAGGTTCTCCGTGAGCCGGTCTGTCTGTCTGACTCTGGTGTGTGGTGTTTGTCTGCCTGTCTGCCTGTCTGTCTAAGAGATCGGTGTAATGTATAAGGGAAGGGTTTACTACTTTACTTCCTGATTCACGAGCGAGAGCAGGTGGGGGCTGTTTGCGGAGTATTGGAGTCTGTTGCCATTGAGAGAGTCTCTCAGAGCGAAAGCCGGTATGTGTTTGTGTATGTGTAGTGGTAGTATGTGAACGATTCAGGTGTTTGGTAATATTGACAAGTTAATGACTCTTCAAGTGAATTGTCGTGAAATTTGGAAAACGTGATGTGCTCTCTCGCTCTCGCTCTCGCTGTCGCGGCTCGATGTCCCCGGCTGTAAAAGTGGAAACTGTGGAAACTGGGTGAGAGGTGGGGACCTCGAGTGCCGCCTGTGGGTGTAGTCTATCGTGTGTGGTAGGCACTGCGATGACGACGTCGACGGGCATTTTCCGTCCGCGCTCCACGCAATGGATTTTTATGGATGGGAGAGCATATTTGCCCATAGTAGTACTGTCTATATGTATTGAGAAGGGGGCTTGACAGTTTGATAATTTGTACACACGCGATTTTATGCCATTTGACGGGTCATGCCTAAATTCCTAATGGCATGGTTTTTTGTAAACGACGGGCCGACAGGAAAGTGCCACTTTTCAACCGACTAAGCAGCTAATGTGTCTGAGCCACACCTTTCTTTCCTATTTTTTGCGTTTCAGTCGAATCACTTTACATTTTTCACCGAAATTGAAAGATCAGTTCAGGTTGGGAAAGAGAAAGTAATTCGACATTTTTGTACCGTTCCTTCTTCCTTCTGGAATTCATCATCCGATTTGATTTGATTTAAACTTGAGATTAGATTTGAGTTTTACCTTTTCTACGTGACATTTTGCACAAGTAAACTCAATTCAAAATTTAGTTTTTTAATTTTTAATTTATAGTTATTGCCATAGTTTGCATCGTTGAACGTGGTCTTTTTTATTCACAATCTATAGAACGTATTGGGAGGCTTTTCACGCTGCTGGAAATTAGTTGGCAGATTAGAATTTAAAGGGCTTCCGGTTGGACTTGGCCTTTTCTATTTTTTTTTCTTGTTTTTCTACACTGTGCATCCATAGATCTGCGCATGACCGAGATGACCCCCTCAAACGCACGCGTCCCTTGCGGCCAATTCTTTTCCATGTTTTTGATCATTCCGATCCTGAAGCTGACATCCCATCCCAATGCGACACAGATCGATAAGATTATTATACTGTACTGTACCAGGCGCATTCATTCATTCAGAAATTGGAATGCAGTTTAATTACGCGGTCTGCCATCAACCTGAAACCAAATGGCTAGCGAGAGTCTGTCTTGTTGACTGCCTATTTCTTTCCTCCCTGCCTGCCTAAATTTGTGCCGATTTGGCTATGTGTCCATGTCTAGTTGCCTATCTGTCTATCTACTTGGCTGTCTGTCTGTCTGTCTGTCTGTCTCACTGTCTCTCTCTCTACCTGCCTGCCTGCCTGCCTGCCTGTCTGTGAATATGTATGTGTTTGTCTCCCTGTCTCTCTCTCTGTCTCTCTCTCTCTACATGCCTGCCTGCCTGCCTGCTTGTCTGTCTGTCTGTCTACCTGCCTGTCTGTCTCTTTGTGAATATCTATGTCTGCTTGGCTGCCTGTCTGTGGACGTGTCTGCCTAACTGCATATGTTTCTTTTCTGTGTCTTCAGTATGCCCGTTTTTTCTAACTATAGATGAGACGACAGGCGGTGGTCTAGCTATGCCGGCGGCTTTCGAACACGTGCCTTTCTTATGGGTTCTTGACAGTGACGATAAGACGAAAGTAGACTCACTAGTCACCACTGATCTCTGGATCTCGTCGTAGCCGCGCGAGCGCGGCACTCCTTTCCTGTTTACCCACTCTCGTCATCGGTCGTTGTTTCCAATCTGTCAACACGGGAGAGCACATGCGCAGACAGATACTGTGCTGCTGCACGGCCTCATCGCCTCAAGAATCCCGACGAGCATCAGCGCGCCTAATGATAAAAATGCAGCAACTGTCGGAGCACGAGTAGCGGCGTCTTCCGTTGTGAATCATCTGCTTTTTTGCTCTTTGCTGTGTTTCCCTCCTCCTACGCAGTAGATATGTGTGGAATGCTATGGCTTTTCTAAGTCGGGCCGGCCGGAAACCACTGCGCTATTGGGGTAATCAGAGGCATTTGAGGAATGACGAATGCCCGTCACACCATTACCAGGGAGAATGTGTCGTTTTCGCCCCGTGGTTCGTGCCGTGGTGTATGTGGGTGTGTGTGTTTTTTCGGAACATGAGGCCAAGTCTCGGGGTGTTTGAGACTTGGTCTTGAACGAAGTTGAGGAAGGAATAAGACGTTAAATGGGACGTGTAATAATGGCAATAAGGGAAGTTGGAGGCACTTTGAAATAGACCATCACTTTTTGCTTGAAAGATTATTTCTGCTTGTCTGTCTGCCTGTCTGCCCGTCTGTCTGTGTCTGTCTGTCTGTCTGTCTGTCTGTCTATCTGTCTACCAGTTTGTTTGTCTGCCCGTCTTTGTCTATCTATCTCTATTTGTCGATCTGTTAATCTGAATGAGTAAAATGGTATGCAATTATGTTCGTTTTTCGGTGGCTTTTATTCTATACTTCACCAGATCTCCACAGGGTTCCATCCCGGGTCCGGCAAGCGCGGACAGGCGCCGCTCCAAAAACCTGATTAAATTGAATCATTCGACAACGCCATTGCTCAAACAGGGCAGCCCCGGAGAAAGAATGGACCGTGAATGAAATTGGATTTACCATTTAGGGGAGTGAGCGCGCGGACAGGACAGAGACAGCATGTTGCTGAATAAATACATAACTCAACAAAGTGTAACCACGGTATTTGTGTACGGAGAAATCGCGCCCAAATTTTTCCAATATATTTGGTGGCTTGGGCTTGGTCTCATCCGGGAGCCCCCCGTTCGCGTGTTGACAAGCGGTGACGTCTGTCGCTCGCGCCTGGAGATACCCGGCAACTCTCTGCCGGTCTCGACAAACTCGATTGGGGGTCAAATCCCCGCCCTCGTTACGAGACGAAGTTTTTGATGGGATGTTCAAAAATATTGGCCGATTACACATGCGTTGTCTGTGTGATCACGCATGTGTGTAGATAGGGGGAGAGATCGCGGATGCTTGACCGCCTTTTGGTTTTTGAAGATCTTGTCGACTGGCTCGCACGCCACCGTCATGGGAAGGGGACTTGGACTTGGAGGGGTGGGGAGGTTGTTGGAACAACTTCCCCAGGGATGGGAAACCGGAAATTCACTTGTCAGCTTGGCTGTTTGGAGTGACGCAACTGAGATTAAGGAGAGATACTGCTCTGAAATATTTGTTCGCTACTCGCTAAATTATGCACTTGATTCGTGAATGACGTATGCCCAGCAGGCATCAGGCTCATTAGAAGACGCTAGGCTGATCACTTTATCTATCCTGTTTGTCTGTCTGCCATCTACCTGTCTGATTGTCTGTCTGTCAGGCTCTCTGCCTGTATGTTTTTCTGGCTGTTTACCAGTTTGTGTGTCTGTCTGACTGACTGACTGATTGCGTATCTGCTTCCGTGCTTTTCTGCCTGTACGTTGGGTCGCGTGCCTGTCTGCCAGCCAGCCAGCCTGCCTGCCTGCTTGCTTGCATGCTTGCCTGTCTGCCGGCTTGTTTGTCTGTCAAGTGCCTGCTTCGTCATTTTGCCTGCCTATTCTCTTACAGACCTACATGTCTGAATTTTTATCCCAGCGCATAAACTGTCGCACTCATCTCCCCATGTACATCAGCAAAATTTGAGAAGGCCTCGACGATTACATTTCGTATTACATTTCTCCCGGCATTTATGCGCTCCCTCGGTTCGCTTCCCATGTTGCACCATCGTTAATCATTTACTCACACTTTGTAATAATCCCCTTGTTGTTGGTGGGTTGGTTGGCGCCCAAAAGCTCACTGGACGCGTAATACAAAACTTCCCGGCACCCCTCGAGTTGGGTTCCTTCCGTGTGGCTCGGTCTCTCCGCGCACCCTCTAATCATTTCTCTTCATTATGGCGTGCTTTTTCCTCTCTGACAGATTAATTTATCTACATTCCCTTGTATTACATATATACATACACAGACACACATATACAGGAATATGGAACTCGTTATCCCCCAGAGGCCTCCGCAGCCCATCTAGGTCCCCGTCGTGTTTTTCCACCCCCGACCGTGACAGTGACACCCATATATTAGACCGGAGGCGGTGTGTGCGAGATACACGCAGGAACAGGATGAGGATGGTGGTGGTGGTGTGAGGCACCGAGCTCACACGAAATTAGTCTTTTTCAGGTTGTCTCGTCGTCGGGCAAGCAGAAAATTGGCCAGGATTTTGTGTGTGCGACTAGGAAAACTGAGGGAATCATTCCTCTCGCTAGGGTTGACTTACTTAACACTATGATCAACTCGATTTTCCGGTGGTGTGGTGGCAGCTGTAATTTCCCGACTCGATCCTTGTATTCCAGTCTGTTCCCGGCCTGGGTCTGACAGGAAGGGGCTTTTTTCTAGCAGTAATCTGTTTGGTCGACTGTGTCCTTCGTGGTCTTTGGGCTTTGGGCGAAGGGAAAATTCCAGTCTGTTGCTATCATCGGGGATTATGGTCGAACAGGGCTCCGGTGAGTGTGTGGTTCCCTCCATTCAGACAAGCATGTCTGGACACTTGACTGTCAGTGTGTCTTTGTCTGAATGGATGTCTGTGATGGAAGCCGCAAGTATAGGGAGAGAAAGAGCCGTGCCTGGGTAGATGCCTGAGAGGCGTTCGGACTGCCTGAATCGCTTTGCCTGAATGGGGTCGTTAATGAGTTTTTTCGCGTTCATCCCCGGCATCGATTGGCGGTAATGAAATCTCCACCCTCTACTCAGCGCATGGTTCTTAGGGCTGAAAATGCCACAGATTTGTCTGTCCGTTTCCTTTGTTCACACAAGCCCATATGAAATATTAATTTGTGGAACACGCTTTTGAGAGGGGATGGTCTTGACGGGAAAGAATAGGGTAGTGGATGCCTGACTAGACGCGGAGTTCTTTGTGAGATTGGATTATTTTATCTTTTTGTCTTGTTTTTGCAGGCGTCGTGCCGGAGTACCCGTATCCACGCTACGGCTCGGACGGTGAGAGCGAAGTCCAGTCCGGCGGCTCGGAGGAGATTGTCAGCTCTCCCACCTCGGTTACTACACCCACGGAGAATGTGGTGGTGCGGCGACGGCCGCGAACGCTGCGTACTGGGGATGGAGCCGCAGGCGGCGGGGGTGCTGGAAGTGGGGTGCACGGCAACAGCGGTCGTCGCTGGAATGTGCAGGATATCTCGAAACGTCTTTCCCTTCCGGCGGAATTTAACGTCCCGGAGAGCTTCATCGCTAAGCACACTGGGCCAGGTATGAAAGAATGGTTATCCATCTGTCCATCCATCCGTCCATTTGTCTGTCTGTCTGTCTGTCTGTCTGTCTGTCTGTCTGTCTGTCTGTCTGTTTGTCTGTCTGTTTGTCTGTCTGTTTGTCTGTGTGTCTGTGTGTCTGTGTGTCTGTTTGTCTGTCTGTCTGTCTGTCCGTCTATTTGTCCGTCTGTACATGTGGTTGTCTGTCCGTCAGTCTGTCCGTCGGTCAGTCAGCCTTTTTTAATATTTAGCTAGCTGTTGTTCTTTGGCTGCTGTCTCTTTTACTACTACTGTACTTCTGTTTGTATTCTTTGCCTGTTTGTCGAGTCTATTTTTAGTTTGATAAACTGTCTCCTAAGTTCGGCCTGCCGGTTGTGATTCCGTTTTTTTCCTATCTTCCGCTTGCTCAGTAGTCTTCGTGACGGACGTTGAATAATTGGGTTCATCTGTCACATTTTTTGCTTGTCTCTTGCGTTTAGAAAGTCCCTTGGACGGTCCACTGACTCGAAAGCTACGACGCACCAGCCTGTCGGAACTGGGCTTCGGTGAGTATATAGTACTTGGTCTACAATAGAGTCTGAACAAAAAAACGAGACGCCCAACGGCGGCGCGCGCTCGATCATGTCATGTCAAAGCGATATGGCTCATTGAACCGACACACTGACAACCTCGCTTCGCTTCCTTCTTCCACGTAAAACAGGCAAACTGGAAACATACGTCAAACTCGAAAAATTGGGCGAAGGGACATACGCGACGGTGTACAAAGGAAAGAGCCGTTTGACGGAGGGGATCGTCGCGCTCAAGGAGATTCGTCTAGAGCATGATGAGGGCGCTCCCTGCACCGCTATCCGTGAAGGTGACTTCTGTTTTTATATCAACTTTAGATTGTTGTTTTCGAGATTTTTTAATGGTGGCACAGATTATCAGTCGAAAGACGGAAATATTTTTTCAAAACCATGGGCGTGACAGACAGACAGACAGACAGACAGACAGACAGACAAACAGGCAGACAGGCAGACAGACAGACAGACAGACAGATTGACGGACAGACAAACACATGGACAGACAGACAGACGGACAGACACACTGTCAGACACACGGTCAGACAGATTGACGGACAGGCATGCGGACAGACAGACACACAGTGCCCAGCAAGTATGATAGATATTAGGACTGTGGTTTTCTAAATTCCAAAATAATTGATTTTTTATGGGCAATTGATTTTATTAAACAGCTAGCTGAGCGTTGTACTACGAGCAATCTTTAACCCAGTTTTCTTTTTTATCTTCCATGCACACAGTGTCGTTGTTGCGGGAGCTGAAGCACGCCAACATCGTTACACTTCACGACATCATTCACAGCGACAAATCCCTCGTCCTTGTCTTTGAGTATCTGGAAAGCGATCTCAAGTCTTACATGGAGCGCTACAACAACTTCGTCAATCTGAGAAACATCAGGGTACGTTGCAGCGTTGCAGATCGTTAGGCGCGTCATCTGGGCATTGCATTTCCTTCGACCGCAATGTATTCGTTGCAGTCATTGGGTTGACGTGTGATTTCAATTTCAGTTGTTTCTGTTCCAATTACTGCGGGGACTCAATTACTGCCATAAGCGACGGGTATTGCATCGTGACCTGAAGCCGCAGAACCTTCTGATTAGCGACCGCGGCGAACTCAAGCTGGCAGATTTCGGCCTGGCAAGAGCCAAATCTGTTCCCACGAAGACATTCTCAAATGAAGTCGTCACTCTATGGTAGGAATTCAAGTTTCACTATTATTCGTCTAGGACTGATTTATGGGAGAAAGCTAATGCATACCTTTTATCCAGGTACCGGCCTCCGGACATTTTACTCGGTAAGCTGTGTTTCTGTCCGTTCGTCAGTGTGTGTGTCCCTATGTGTGTCTGTCTCCATGTTTGTCTGTCTGACTGTCTGTCTGACTATCTGTCTGTGCGTCTGTCTGTTTGCCTGTCGGTTAGTTAATGGCGCTGTAATTTTAGGAGCCACTGATTATACCACTCACATCGACATGTGGGGCGTCGGTTGCATTTTCTTCGAGATGGTCACCGGTCGTCCTATGTTCCCGGGCTCTACGACGGAAGACGAAATGCATTTAATCTTCAAAATGTTGGGCACACCCACGGAATCCGAATGGCCAGACATAATCGAAAACGAAGAGTTCAAAAACCTATCGTTGCCGTTCTTCGAGCCGCAACCTCTAATCAATCAAGTTCCGCGGCTTGATTTGGATGGATTGGACTTGCTCACGCGATTCCTTTGTGTAAGCTAGTTTTCCCCTCTCTGAGCAGAGTTGATGTGTCGGAAATAGAAAATGGGAGTGCTTGACGGACTTCTTTCTCCCGGTTCACAGTACAACGTCCGTCAACGGGAGACGGCCGAGACTGGCATGCGTCACGCTTACTTCCGCTCATTGGGTCCTGCCATTGTCCGATTAGATGATAGTGAGTTGCTCGTTCTTGCTGACAGCCACAGGATGTCAGTTTATTTCGGTAACCAATTCTCACTTGTCCTTTCAGCTGTTTCCATCTTTTCATTGCCAAATGTACAACTGGAGAGGGAAAATACCCTTCACCAGATGCCGAGTAAGTCCGCCGTGACAGTAACCCTCTTGCCGGGTTTTTACTCGAATCGTACCTGCGCTTTCCGTGTGTCCGTCTGCCTGTCTGCCTGTATGTCTCTCTGTCTGCTTACGGGTTTGTCTGTTTGTGTCTTTTGTCTCTTTGTCAGTATCTTTGTCTCTTTGTCTGTCTGTCTACCGGCCTGCCTGCTTGTCTGTCTGTCTGTCTGTCTGTCGTCTGTCTGTCTGTCTGTCTGTCTGTCTGTCTGTCTGTCTGTCTGTCTGTCTGTCTGTCTCTGTTTACTCCTACATATCCAATCCTTCGTTCTAATAGTTGTCTACCTTTTTCCGTTTGCAAACCTTCTGATTTTTTGTTTCAGCGTCAAACGGTCACTCCAAGCCCCGTCGGCAAAGCATGATGCTATGATGTGAACGACAGCGGCATGCGTGATTCAGGAATTTGACGACGAGAAATCGCGGATGACTTGTTGAATTACGATGAAACCATTCCAACTTGCCGGATAGTTTCTTCGCTCTGTTTGTTTTTTTGGTTTTACCCGTCCTGCCGAATGCTGCTCGGAAGTTTTTATTTTTTTTCAAGCTGCTGCTCAGTCTTTGCCGCCAAAGCCACACACATGCTTCTTTAGGAATGGGCAGTTCCGTGTATGCTGATTTGTCTCAGTTCGTTAGCGGTGATCCGGATGCTGGTGGGTGGATGTGTAAGGTGTGCGTGATTTTGAGTGCACTGTGCAGGACTTTTAACTGTTTCAGCCGTGTTTTTGGCGTTTTATTCGATCTCTTTTGCAGACTTGAACTTTTTGTGCCTTTTTGTTGTTGTTTTACTAACGGCGGCAGTTACTACTGTCTGGGAAGCATTTCACAAGAGCAAATTAAAATCCGTTTGGCTTGTACGAAAGTCCGAATCCGTTTGCCTACAATGTATAGAAATACATCCGTAAATCCAGAAGTCCAATCAAGGAGTTGCTCACGCTGTTGCTTCAGTAGTCTCTCTACGATGATCCGTAGCGCCTACGGCGATATTCCCACTCAGAACTCTCTCGGTCATATTAACATTATTGTAGAACCAACTGAAAATTCAATCATATCAATCAATCAACCAATCAATCCACATCCTATCAATCAATGGATATCCTATCAATCAATCAACCTAAATCATGGACTCACGGTTGCCGTGAAAATCAATCAATCAATATCACGGACTTACGGTTGCCGTGAAAATCAATCAATCAATCAAGATTACGGACTTAAGGTTGCCGTGAAGACCGTAGTTAGCTCACCTGTCACTTTCCCCTTACCGTTACCGTTACCCTTACCCTTACCGTCCCCTTGTTCTCACACCATTCTCCCGCTCAATCGACACTAGCGTCGTTTGCGGTTCATGTTGCTTAGCCCCGCCCCTCAAGTTACATTAACCAATGATAAAATCAGCTGCAACGATTCGTGCGTACAGTTGGTTCCAATTTCAAAATCTGACCTGTTAGGCAGCCAATGAGCATCGGCATTCACCTTGCACCTTTGGCTGTTATCCACCGGGCGAAAAGTCGAAAAATACTTCAGTTAGTTGGTGAGATCATAATCAGATTGAGGTCTTTCATTTCCTCTTCTTCGTCTGCGTCGACGTTACGTTGGTTTCCGCTCTGAAATTTGCCCAAATTTCATTTAATTTTTTCCATCTCCTTGCCACATTTCGAAAGCATCATTTTCGCCTGAAGCACGATCAGGCAAGGCAACAGTACGGTAAGCAACGGATTCCTGCCATTTTTCCTCAGCAAATAATTTGATTATGATTTTTTGATTACGTAATATGTGAATGGCCCCTTATCTGGATAGGTGGTCGAAAACGGCCATTTTTTGATTACGCAAGATGCGAATGACGCAATATTGTACTGCCACGATTATAACGGTCAGTCAAGCCCCGCCTCCATCACACGCGCCTCTGTCGTGAGTTGGCACTCACCCAACACACACAGGCCGAGTGCGCTGCCCGGGTGTAGAAACCGACCGTTATAATCGTGGCACCATCAAATAAGCTGGCGGAAAACCAAAGAAACTGTTCCGGAGCAGTTTCTTTCGCCAGCTGATTGAAATCCTGGCAGAAATTTTTCAGCCAATCAGAACAATTCCGCTGGAAATTTCAATCAGCCAGCCTAAAAGAGATCGTACTCGTGAAACATCCTAATTAATCGGATATTCGTAGCGGCTTCAGGTACGAGCAATGGCTCTTGCAACCACCACCACCTCGGCCTCCCACAGCCAAAGTAGCTCCTTCATCCGCAACACCGCGTACGGCATGGACGCCGGGCTACAGCGTTTTGACTTGAACAGGTATCTTTTTACACGTTTTCAGTGAAAAATGAGAAAAAAAATGGCGAAGAACATCATACTGTACAATACAACATAAAAACGGGGCCATATTATAGCACTAACCGAGTTAAGCCCTTTAGCTCGGTCTGTAAACGGCTTTAGGCATTACCCGAGCTAAATGACTTGACTCGGTTACCGCTTTAACAAGGCCACATGGCTGCTCGCTGCGTAACCTGCGTCTTTGCTTTCTCTTTTTTGGCAATCAATTAATCAATCAATCAGTGAGGCTGAATTCTTCCCCGACGCAATCAATCAACCAACCAATTAATCAATCAATGGGATGAGTCCACAACGCTCTGTTGTGTGAAGCACAAACTTGAGGTCGACTTGCAATCTTTCTGCCCTGTCGTGGATTATAATTAGCTTTTCTTTTTATTCCTGTCAGAACTGAAGGGTATGGACCGGCGGAACACTTGGCGCCACTCAGTACCTCATCCATGAAGACGGGCTCCCTCTCAACTATTGAGTCGGGATCCATCCGATCCGATCGCACCATCACTTCCGGTTCGTATATATGTACTGTATTGTCGCGTGTCTAAGGGCCGTTTTTTGGCCCTACCAGTAAATTACGACCCCTGGACCAGCCTGTGTTCAGTGGGATTCACTGTTCTTTTGGCGGTTGGAAATCAGCCGTTGGAATCAATCAACAATCAAGAGGAGCCGTTGCTCTATTCAATCAACAATCGACATGGTTTTGTCTAAACGGAATTGAATCTGTGACGTCACACAGTCTTGCACGGGGGGAGGCGGGGCTAAGCTGGCCCTTAGAATCGCGACAGTACACACGTGGCAAAAACCTTGCGCTAATCGAATTAGGCACTTTAACTCGACGGCTGTGTACAACAGCCATGCAACGAGTGTAATGGCTTAACTCGGTTAGCGCAAGGTTTTTATCACGTGTGTACGCTACTGATCGGCATCTTGTGTTGTTGGTTTATTCTTTTTATCCAAATTGCTGACTTGGACGGATTTACTTTCCACCAGTTTCTTCTATAGTGTCATCTTCAATTCGCTTTCCAAATGATTGTCTCGAAATGCACCGGGTTTGATCGGTTGATTGATTGATATCCTCACCTCGTCTTATGTTTTTACGGTGTGGAATTGATTGGTTTTTTCTTTTGTTCAACTACTGTATATTCGTTAATTGTTTATTTCATCGCCGTGTGTGATTAAGTTGGTATGAGTTGAATTCCTTCTGTCTATTTTTCTTCGGGCCGCTTTATCTAATGTTAAATTTCGTTTCAGAACTGTCTTTGAGCTCGACGCCATCTTCGCGATCGTCCACCCCACCGCCGCCGCAGCATTACAATCAGAGGTCCGAAGCGTTTGGCCACTTGAAAGATCACCGTCGGGTGATTTATTTTTATCGGGTTTCGTTATGTTCATTTGGATTTTCTTATTTTTAGATCGTCATCAAGCACAGCCAGGACCCTTTACCCGGACTCAGACTCTGAGCAGTACGCAGGTTAGTTCCTATTTGATGGGCCGATTGTGTTTTACATTATACAGTCAACGACAAGATTGAGTACACTGGAGGGTCCGGGGAAGGGGCGGGGCAGGTTTTCAAACAATCAACCACTTGGCTCCGCCCCTTTTTCCCATACCCCGGACCCCCCAGTGTACTCAATCTTGTCGTTGATTGTAGCTTGATTGAAAATGATATTGTGTAAAAAGCAAATCTCTGCCGTCGGTGATGCTGCAATTCGTGCTTATTGGTTGGTTGATTGATTGAGTGGATAGGAAGAAGGTCTTTTGATGATTGCCTTGTGCCATGAGCGTAATTTCAACATTCACTTTTGTGGCTCATTACGTCGAAACCTTCGTTTGTTCTGGATTATTTCCGAAAGCGGAATTTCATTTTAGGACGCAAACAGATTGTGACGTTTGCGGATGTCCATCAGAATCGGCAGGTGCCTCCGCATAACCGCCACGACATGGAGAGCATTTCCCGGTTGCCTGGTAAGTGATATTTTAGCTCTTTTTGGGAATTCCTCACGGGCCCTTGCTTCACTTGAGATTTTTATGTTCTCCCCAATTTTAGATCCGCCGTCTCATCCTCGCAGTACCGGCCCGCCTCGCCGACACAAGTCCATTTCACCCTCACATGAGAGGAACCATCGCCAAATGGGTGGCGACAATGGTTAGTTTTGACAAATCTTGTCCTGCGGAGTTCGGGTCTGATTCAGTCAAGTGGCGTTCAGTGTGTCCTGTTGTGTGTGTCTGTGTATTGATGCACCTTTTTCTGTATATAGACTCCTCGTCCCGGGGATCGGTCGCCAGCTCCGAATCTGGACTGGACGTGGGATCTTTGGCGGACTACGATGAACGTCCCGTGAGGAGCTTTTTCAGCGGACTGCGGGATAAGATTCAGCTGATGAGCAACTTCTTGCGCGGGAATCAAGGGCGCCGAGCGGACGAGAGCGAGCTGAGTTTTCTGGAACGGGAAGTGGATCGACTCAATGTCCTCTTGAAGCACCAGCACAGCTTTGTAAGTCGACTTTTTTCCCGTCTTGTTCGGGGGACTGTTCAAGTGGCAGTGGGCTCTTTTGTGTTCCATTGCTAAGTTTTTTGGGTTGCTTCGTGTGTTTGCAGAATCAGACGCTGATAGATCAGCTGAAGAAGGAATTGCTGACGCAGAAGGCCGAGTTCGAGACGAAACTGAAGGACCAAAAGGAGGAGATCCGCAAGTTGAAGGAGGAGATCCGCAAGTTGAAGGAGGAATCGCGCAAGGACAAGGAAGATTGGAAGGAGGAAATGCGCCAGATGAAGCGAGAATGGGCGATAAGAGAGACGGTGTACGGGATCAAGCTGATTGGATTGGCGGATTACAAGAAGGAATCCGACAAGAAGTTCGCCAGTCTGGAGGAGCTGCTCAAGCGCAACATCGCCACAGGAGCCGTTGTCTGAGTGCACCCTTTGTACGTACCGTGTGGTATTGGTTTTACTTTCTTGATCTTGCTTTCTCTCATTAATTTGCATGCATTTTGCGGTTGAAAATTTGGTTAATTTTTTGTGTGGAAATTTTCGGTAAATTCTGTTAATTTGTGTAGCATCTTTCGAGACTTCTTGTCAGAAATTGTATGCAGAAGAAAGTACACCCAAATCGGGACCTTCAAGCTTGTCATTCATTCAATCCACCTTGGCAATTAGAACCTTCGGGCAGGGATTGACATCCTGCCTCGAAAGAAACTCGCACTATTAACTCTTATTCACTGACATCATTTCGAGCCATCAGTAAGTACTACATAAAAAACCACAGTAGAATCACGCCGAAATCGGTGATGACTCTAAAGAAGTCACAGCTTCTCCGGTCGGTTCTGCCGCGGTAGTTCCTTTCGCTGCAGCAGCAAAGTCCAGGCATTTGGAGAGTGTCATCGCCTCGTGCTGCAGTGCCTGTACAAGGCTGCTGGTCGGATTGGACAGGACTGACAACAGCTCGCCATGGGCTTCCACAATGCCGGTCTTATACCGCTTGGCAAACGTCTCCAGCTGCGGGATGGACAGGACGTATTGCGCGTTCACCACCACCACGAGTGGGACCGCGGTGGCTATCCGTCGAAGCCCGCGGTAAAGGTTCCCGAAATTGAGGTCCGAAGAGGTGACCAATAAGGTGTCCCCCTAAACGAATGAAAAAAAATTGTAACGAGTCTTTTGACCTGCACCTGAGCGGAGTGCAGGACTTCACAGGGAATGTGAAGAGCGGACGGATAAAGCGTAAGGATATTGATAAAAATCCGCACAAAGTTGGACAATTAAATTACCCATCCGACAAGCAGGCAGACAAACAAAGCTGGCAGCCAGCAGACACATTCTGACGGACAACAAGGAAGGCACACAAGATATGCAGCCAGTCAATCAATCTGGCAGGCAACGAGCCAAACAGACAGACAATGAGACAGACAGACAGACAAACAGACAGACAGACAGACAGACAGACAATGAGACATAGCCAGACACATAAACAAACAGACAGACAGACAGGCAGGCAAAGAGACAGGCAGACAAACCGCTGGTCAGATAAGCAAACAAACTTACGGAAAGAGAAACAGATAAGACATGCAGATCGAAGACCAGGCAGACAAACAGTCAGAATCAAATAGGCACAGACAGGCACAAATATAGATGCCGCTTCGTTCAGAAACGGTCACCAGTTTTAAACTGTGAGTGTGAATTATGCTGCGGTGTTGATGGCGGGTGAGCCAGATTCAGATTCAATAAGTCACACCTCGAGAATTGGTATCATGTTAGCATAAGGTCCCCCCTCAAAGGCCAATCGCAAGTCACGCGAGTGGAAAACCGGCCAGATGCGCATGTTCAGCTTCCAAATGGCGTTCCGGTAGGCTCTCATCTCCAAGCCTGAGGTGGGATTCTTGTGACATAAGACAACCATCTGACTGGCATCAAGGATTTTGCGCACTTCACGTGCCCTGACCGTTTCTTCCATTGTGGGCGGCCGATTAACCTGCAACAAAAACAGACTAAACATCAGCATCAGTTACTCAGTCAATCATCCCACCGCCAACTGAACACAATCAACCAATCAAGTTTTCCACAGAAGAGCTTACTCCTCCGCGATCTATGCCAGTCAATCAATCAGCAAACTACCAAGCACTAAAATACCACAAACTGTAGCCCTTCACCGCGAATTGATTGCACATCTGGCCGTGCGGGGCAATTCACTGGCGGCAACAACAAATTAAAGAATAAAGAACGCTGTGAAAAAGATACTAGACATATTAGTATTTAACGATACGAGTGTTGCTGGCAATCACCCAATCAATCAATCAATCAAACGCACCCATGTAAGTTACAGTTCTATACTCTTCAGCCTTCAGTATCCAGAGATGTTTCCGCAACGCCGTTATAATAAAAAAAATGTCGGAGAAAATGCCACATACATCTGTCTTGGGAAGAGTACGCCTGCACGTCTCCGCCGGCTGACGAAGATCCGGCGCGTGGAGTGGCCGCATTGCGTACAGCATCTTCGCTTTGAGGATGTGCGGACTACGCGGGTGCTTCAGGTTGAAGTTGGCCGAGCTGGCCCATCGCTCGGAGGTCTGCTGATCAGCGGTGACCGGTCGCAATAACGGCGCCGTGGTGGAGGGGAAAGCGCATGCGACCGGACGACAGCCCGAACACACCCGGGAGATAATTCTTCCTGAGAGCATCGCTCTATTATAACGAGTAATCAACGGAAAAATTAAAACTTCTCTTAAGAGTCGATGTGCGAAGGAGTGAAACAAAGTGATTATCAAATATGAAATTCAAATCAGAAGGACGGAATCACTACAAGTTAAAGGTCTGCCAAAACTTACAACTGTATTTTCGCGGATCAAACAATCGATTGATCACTCAATTGTGGAATAAAACAGCCAATCAACAATCAATGCATTACGGTCCGTGTGTTAGTATTAGTAAATCAAGTTAGCAATCAATCGATAGTACGCGTGTGCCAAAGACCCGGAATAAAACAAAACCGGGAATAAATTAGCCACGCCTTACCAACGACTTGGCCCACCTCCTGAACGTTATTTCAATGAGGGGAATGCGGGCGCCGGGAAAGCTTCATCGACCTTTCCCCCCTGTCACTCGAATTTTGCTGTGAAACTTTTCTCCTTGAATCGTCATCCCTCGATTTGATTTTTTGTCCAGGCGGAATTATTTCAGTTTTAAGTAATAATTCATCTCGGTTTTCTCTAATCGAGAGATTGATTTCAGCTGCAGTAAGCAAAAGACTTATTCGACTTTTATTGCCAAACAATTGATCCCGTTTTCTCCTTCCTTTGGCAGGAGAGACAGGCACAGGGACACGTTGTTGTCGGCGCGGAATACATTTGCCCGTATGCAATCATCTCCGGAGCATCCGTTGTGAGTGGTCATTGCTTGTTTGCAGCGCGGCTGCCATTTTGATTGAGAGATTGCATTTAGTTGGATGAAAGAACGCCGCTTTGAAGCGTGCTTCGATCGATGATCATTCATCTTGTGTGTCTTCGTCTGATCATTTGTTTTGGTTTGTTTGAGGGGATAACAAATATGCTTGCGGAAATTAAGGCCTGTCTTCTTTCAGCACGAATTATGAAGTTTTTCTCCAGCGTTTTAAAGTCACGCTGACGGCCTTGAATTTTGATTAATATTATTGTTTCATTCGCTATCGTGCTGCTTGATTGAATGATTCATTGCGATGGAAACGAGCCGCTTGTTTATGCTACTTTGATCTTCTGCAGCGATAGATAGATTGATTGATTGAATGTGTGATTATTTATTGGAGGTCCCATTGAATCGTGCAGCCCAGCAGTTGATTGATGTCTCTGTCTTATTTATTGTACACCTGCCACTGCACCCTTCAACCATCTAATTTATATACTAATTTTATTTTTTTTCGTTTGCTATATCTACCTCTACATTGACTTGCTATTGCTTGCAGATCTTCTATTTTCTCTCTTCTCATCTGGCCTGAGGATGTCCGACCGGAACGCCGCCGCGGACGACCATGAAGTAGCCCACATTGTGACCAACCGGGACGCCGCCGGCGGCGGGAAGCGACCGGAGGACATTCGCAAGGCGCGACCGCGCTCGCCCAGCCAGTCCCCGGTCACCGTCCAGAAGAGCGAATCGATCCTCCCCACGGCGGAGGACCGGGAAAAGTGGAAGTCCTCCGGTCCTCGGTGGATCAAGAACATCGAAGAGGGCTTCTTCAAGAAGATCGAGCAGCAGTTTGAGGCGAGCGTCAACGGTTACGGCGCCGACAACGGCATCGAGCTCGACCTTTCCGGCAGTGCTGACGATGAGCATCACAACGGTGCCGGGCCGGCGGTCGGGGAGTCCCCGGCTGATCGAGCCGCCGTCGCGGCAGAGTATTGGCAGGAGGTCAGTGCGAAGGCCAATCTCACCAATTCGCGGAGTGCCGCGCCGGTGGTGGTCGCGACGGCTGCTCCGTCCGACCATCATCTGCAGCCGCATGAGCATCAACTGCTGGCCCGTCCGGGGGTCTTCGGCAGCGACCGGAGCCCGTTGAGTAGTCCGGCAATTACACGACCGGTGGATAATCATATGTCGCAGCAGCCGCAAATACTGAGGTGAGATTGCATGGCAGAAGAGTTTGCGAAACCGTTCAAGTACGACGAATCTTCCTGATTCCGGGCCACTGGAAATGTCAATTACTGCTCATTTCACCAAATAATGAAAAATTTCTTTTCATGACACTATCCGATCCAAAATTTAATTAGAAATCGACTGGCATAAGCAGAAAATATTTCTTGAAATCAGGGGGCGGAGTTACGGGTTGTAACGGAAGTTACACCAGAAAGTTTCCGATGTCATGAGATAATGTCGCCAAATCCTCCCTCATGCCGTGAAAGCATGGCTTTTACTTAGGCCACTCCATTACAAATCAGATGTTGGATCGGATATTGGTAAGAAAACGCACTTTCGATCATTTGGTAAATTAAACAGCGATTAGCATTGCAAGTGGCCGGGAATAGGCCAGGAAACGCAGTGGCTATGAATAGGCCAGGTCTGAATTCGTCGGTCTTTTTGGTACCAGTGGATAGATTTGTTGTCCGCATGGAATTTAATGTCGGTACTGGTAAGATTTGTATGGTTATTTTTGTACGACTGGAAATTGAGCTGTCCGTCGTCACTATTGCCCATGATTGTCCATACGACTGTCCCATTATCTGACTCTCTGTGCTTGAAATTAATCTGTCCGTTATATTATCAAGTATCAAATCTTGGCAATTTTTTTATCGCATTAATCTTGACGCAGGTCTTCGTCGTTTTCGTTAATTGCCTGAATGTCTGTGGCAGGCTGGCAGTTCGGATGGCTTGCTGTTGTTCTCGAGTCTTCCCATTGAGTGATTTACTGTCTGTCGGGCGTAACAGTCCATAGGCATACTTGGCGAATCTTTTTCAAGGAGTCTGCGTTTAGAAGCACACCTTCTTCGCCTTCCTTCGTTAATTCTTTTCTCTGTTTCCTTTTAGTCGGGACAGTCTGAACCAGCAGCCCAGTCAACGGTTCTCCCCTCGGCCGGACCTGTCGCCTGGCTACATGAACAACGCACTGGGCGGCGACAGCAGGCAAGCCCGCTCCCCCGGAATCCTCCAACTCAACCGGGGGCCCGTGTTGCGACCCTCCGGCCCGGGTGGTGGCGCTGGTGGCGGCCGTGTCGGAGTCATCCAAACCGGCTACATGCGTAATGCACGCTTCGAGGACGGTGGTGGAAGACGAGATTACGACCAAGGCGGCGACGGGGGATACCGCGACAACCGTGACAACCACAATCAGAACAACAACAACAACAACGGGAACAACTTCCGCGATTCCCGGAATCGCAACAACAGCGAATCCAACTCGCTCCGGAACCGTACGCAGGGCGGCATCAACTTGGGCCCATACGAAGAGCTCTTCCGGAATCCCCTGCCAGGCGGCGTCAAGTTCATTGATTCCCACGCGCATTGGTGCTTCACCATCAAGAAGCTCCAGAGCCAGGGCATCGAGACGTACCGCGACATGCGGAACAGCTTTCCGGAGATGTTTCCGCCGTCGTTCGGCGGTTCCATCCAGGTGTTCTGTCTGCCACTGTACCTCAAGTCCTACGACCACTGGTACCGCAAGCTGATTGAGGGCACGGAGAATGAGCTGTGGTTCACTTACGGCTGCCATCCCAACTTTGTCGACGACTGGAATGATGACGTCAAACAGGGAATGAGCTACAGCATGCGGACGGCCAATGAGCTGGACCGACTGGTTGGGCTCGGAGAGATTGGGTTGGACTACAATCGGCAGAACAAGTGAGTCGAAACCTGCTTCTCTGGGAATGCTTTGACCGTTTTTGAGTTGGGTGTTACGTCTTTTTTTATTAGCAACGAAGAGAAGAAGAGGCGTCAACGGGACGTCTTCAAGGTGCAGTTGGAGATGGCGGTCCGTCACAATCTCCCGATTGTCATTCACTGCCGCAACGACGAGGGCCACGGAGGCAATAATCAGGCGGAGCTGGACTGCTTTGATATTATGACACAGGTTGGTCTACCTACCCCTTATTAGGGAGGCGAGAGAGGCTGACGTTTTTAATGATGGGGCGTGTCTCTGTCCCTGTGTTACAGCATGTTCCTCACGACTGGAAGATTCATCGTCACTGCTTCCGGGGTTCCTTCAGTGAGGCCAATAAATGGATGGATCACTTCCCGAAGGTGGCGTTCGGCTTCACGCCGTGCATCGGCGGAAATAAAGATCTCATGGCGCGGGATGCTGTCAAACAGTTGCCACTGGAAAAAATTCTCCTGGAAACTGACGCGCCTTACTACACTCCGGCAGCTGTAAGTGAAAGAGGAGCATTCCCGTCCTGGACCATGTGGCCGCGCGCAGTTGTTGCATGTTTCTCTCGCACTTTCATGTTTTTCCCGGTAAATTGACTAAATGTAAGCTAAAACGTACTAGCACTAAAAGAGATTAAACAAAAAATTCTTAGACACTTAAGTTATAGTTGATTAAAGGCACTTGATTAGTTAACTCTCTGAAGACTGGGTGTTCCGATGCCCTCTTCCCCTCCCCCTCCCAATTGATACTTTTAGTTTTTGCCATTCCTACGGGCTGATTCTGTAATTGTTTTTGTCTGTCTGTCTTTGCGCGAGTTTCGTCCGGTTGTTCACACGTGAGATGTTTCCTTCATGCTCTATCATCACTTTCTAGATGAGCAACTTCCCAATGGAGAGTGCAGGGGACAAGCAACCACGGAAGGTCGCCATTCCTGGGTAAGCAACGGGCCATGAAACATTTTCGGTCCGGACGTTTGTTACTTTACCTGAGTGAGACATATTCGTCCTTTTTAGTGGGATCGCTCTGGTGACTGCCCACGAAATTAGCAAACTGAAGGATATTCCGCTGGAGGTTGTGGTGGAGAGAACGCGTGAGAACACCCTCAAGCTCTACGGAATAGTAATCTGAGATTGCTGGCGGCCCTCTTCATCTCTCCCTATCTCTCGCGTTCTCTCTCTGTCACTCACGCAATTGCTATCCGTATCATCCGGAGCATCCGGAGCATCCTCGCATCCTCGCATCTGGAGCATCCGTATCATCCTCGCATCCGGAGCATGCTGCATCAGAATGTGTGTTGGCCACTGTTTTCTTCCTCTGCACTACATAGTGGACAGCGGACCTTCCTACCAGGCTATCACACAGACACACACACATGAACTGCTAGTATCTCGCTTCGACCACTTTTTCTTTTTTCGGAATACAGCTGGATTTCATTTTTTTTTCTCATTCAAAACCCGTTCACACTCAGCGGAATGTGAGGTAATGAATACTTTTGCTGGCCTCTCATCGCGGACAGTTGGCACTTGGCAATCCGGGCACTTGCCCTGGAGTAGTACTGTCATCATCATGATTTTGGCTGGATTTTTTCTCTCTTTTTACAAGCAAACAAGCTGGGCAAGAATGTCTCGTCGCGCCGTCTTATCTCTCTTTCTCTTTCTCTCTCTGTATGTTGGGAGGTGGGCTTGGTCTCCTTGAGACTGACCATCCTTAATTATTTGCCTCTTTTATTGTTCTATTACTCTCTTTTTTCATCTTGCAAGTTTTCCTGGTCAGGAATACGTGGATAAATTATTTATTGCGCAATGGCTGAGAAGAAACGGTATAATTACACCGATTACAGTTTTTTTTGTAATCGTGACAGGATTCTAATCGTTCATCTATTCCGTATATACCCAGCCATTATATACATAGTTAAATCAGTGACTACGAGACTCAATAGGTTCTGCACCCACTGTCTGTTAAATTGTACCATTTGCATTCCAGGCGATAATTTTCATGTCCGGTTTAGCATTCCTTCACTGAGTTGTCAAGCAGCAGGCGGATTTTGCAGCCATCTGGTCTGTCTCCGCACTCTTTCTCTCCTCTTCTGTTGTGATGTCAAGTGATGAGGAGAGCTTTTCTCTCTCTTCTTCCCTCCATCTTGTTGTGAGTGCTTCCCCACCTTGCCACGGACATTTTTTTCCATTCTTTGAGAACAAAAAAACGGGAATCTGCAAAATTGCCGAGAAAAGTGGGTAGCTGGCTGTGCTGCGGAGGGAAATCACTGTACTTTGAACTGCTGCTTCGCTGGCAGCCATTTTTCCAGTCCGATACTTTTCATCGAGAATTCGATCTGCCATCCGGATTGGCGACCAGAGGTCTTTTGCATAGGGAAATTGTGACGAGAGCGGAGGGAGGAGGTGAGATTATGCTGGGGGATTATTTATTTATTTTGTAAGGAGTTTCCTTGTTTTCCTGTTTTCAACAAGTTTTCGTTAGGAGGAGGATTCCTGTACTTCTTTTGGCAGCGTTGAGCAGATTGACCTAGTAACCCTCGAAGTTTCCCGAGGATTGAAAGTCAGAGTCTCAGTGATAAATTGCTCAGTGTGGAAAGCGTACTTAAGTTTGAAGGTATTTTTGCGTGTTATTTTGTTTATATTTTTATGAATTGTTTACGTGTTTTAATCGTTGATTTTGTAGCACGGCCCGAAGATGATGTCTCTGGTGAATCGTTTCCTGGACTGGATCCGGAGTCTGTTCTGGAAGGAGGAGATGGAGTTGACACTTGTGGGCTTGCAGAACTCTGGGAAGACGACTTTTGTGAACGTCATTGCCGTGAGTCTCGGAAATGTCCTCTTCGCATTGTTTCTTTCGTCTGAGCATGGTTTTTGCTTGCCGACTGCAGAGTGGCCAGTTCACGGAGGACATGATTCCGACGGTGGGATTCAACATGCGGAAGATTACAAAAGGAAACGTCACAATCAAGGTGCGTTTAGCATTGTTTTGTTGCTAAGCAATCAATCAATCAATCAATCAATCCAAACATTGTTTTGTTGCTAAGCAATCAATCAATCAATCAATTCAAACATTGTTTTGTTGCCATACAATCAACCAATCAATCGTAGCACCGTCTCTTGAGTTAAAGAAATCAGGTTTCGGTATACGGCGACAACTTCTTCATTTTTTTGCTGACGTTGAAATGTTTCAAAATTTACGATACAAAATGCGGACAAGGGTTTGGTTTATTGCTGAAGCTGTACTGAAATTAACACAATTTCCACTGATTTGCAGCACTTTTCATGCTCAATTTTATCGTGAACAATGTGATTTACGATCGATCCTAACATTATGTGACGCAATTCGGCCGTAATTCCCGGCTGTGTTGTCGGATCTGAACAACAGCGTTATGTGCAATACAAGGAACCCTTTCATTTCTTTTTCCAGTTATGGGACATTGGAGGTCAGCCACGATTTCGCAGCATGTGGGAGCGCTACTGCCGCGGCGTCACAGCCATTGTCTATATGGTGAGTAACAGGATAGGATCGCATCTGATCATCAGCCATCAGCGGGGTTGGGTTAGCTGTTTAGTGCACTCATGGATAAAAGTGACGTTTCGTTAAGCAAACAGTTTGCTCCGGTTGCATTGGCAAAAAACGGACAGATCAGCTTCGCCGGCAGGTGGCGCTTTTTGCCAGCTCTAACTCGATTGCCTCGTCTTATTCTGCAGGTCGACGCCGCAGATCAGGAAAAGCTCGAGGCTTCCAAGAACGAGCTGCACAATTTACTGGAAAAACCTCAACTGCACGGCATTCCTGTGTTGGTGTTGGGAAATAAGAAGGATCTGCCAGCTGCGTTTAACGAGAAAGACTTGATCGATAGACTGTACGGTATTCAGTGGTAGCCATTGTAAGATTTGCTTTCCAGCTTCAACGAATTTTTTCTCCTTCCAGCAATTTGAATGCCATTCAGGACCGAGAGATCTGTTGCTACTCCATTTCGTGCAAGGAAAAGCAGAATATTGGTACGTCAAGCATTCTTTCTCAACTTTCTCCGGACGGGCTTCTTAAAGTCAGTGTCTTCCTGTTTCAGATATTACTCTGCAATGGCTGATTCGGCACTCAAAGTCAAACAGACGCTAAACCACACCCACGCGATTGATTCAGGCGATTCCAAAGCATAATCACGGAGGAAACCTCAACTTGTGTTTCTCTCGCATGATTTTACTTTACGATTAGGACGTGCGACACAATGTGTTTCCGTTTGGGTTATCCTTTTCTTCTTCTGATTGCCATGTGGCCAGTGTTTCATTTCTATGATTTTTCCTTTGGTTTTCATTATTCCACTCTCTGGTTTTGATTAAGTTGAATAGAGAGATTCTTTGCATCGCACCGCGAAATGAAAGAGAACAGTTCCGAGAACAAGCTCATACGCGATAAGACGCTCCAGTTTAGTCTGTCGCTAATAGATATATTATATATATTATAAATAGCTAATAGAAAGAGATATGATTCCAAGACGAACGGCCTGCTCTATTTTTTCTCTGTTATTTCCGTCACTGTGTTTCCCTTTTGCTGGCTGGCACACCACTGCGTCTGGTCAAGGCTAAGAAGCATTTACTCTGCATCGATTGATTGATTAACCCAGCTGATGGGAACTCAGATGCTGGTAAAGTCGAATCGGTGTCTATGTCCTGAGCGATAAGAAGGATAAGAAAGTCATCATTATTTCTGCTCCAGCAGCAGCTCCACTGACTTCCCTTCCTCTTTTCAAAGCTGTTCAAAACATTTACGAGAATTTTGTTGCTGGATAGGTTTAAATATCTAGTTCTCCGCGTTATACTCGTGACAGTACGAGCAATGTGGTGTTTAAGGGATCAGGTGCAGTCTTTTGGCTGTCAAAATCTCCGCCTCTCCAATGAAGCTAACTTTTCAGTCACAAAATGTCTCCTCCTTAAAAAGCGTGGCGGAAACCATGTCTGATCGTGGCAGCATCAACAATAATGATGCGATATTAATTGACCTGGTGGCAAAAATTTACAACTCTCGCTTCCACAAATGCGCCATAGTAAAATTAGCTGTCCAGTCTTCAGCTTCTATTGTTAAAATAGTGCCGCATTAGGCATGATCAACGAAGAACAAAATGAAATCGTGTTTCAACAGTGCCAATATGCCTCAACGGAGAAAGAGGTAAACTTAAAACAGGTCGAATGTAAGTTTTAGTGGTATGGAGCAGCACGGCACAACAGTCGACGAGGCATAACGGCTATGCACTAAACTCGACGGTAGGGATGGAATCCACGAACGCCACCACGCGCTCCGCCAGGGGCGCCGAAAGCCGGGCGGATCCCTCCACGAGCTCCCAATGGTGCGCCTCGTCCGCGGAAACCGCCACGGATTGCAGGAGGATATGCTAGAGAACAGACAAATAAACATATCAGTTTCAGCCCCGGGGAACGTTCAATAAGTTAACGGATATCCGTGGGGATGGCGACAAAGGGCAAAACTTCCGCTTTATTTCACTTCAACTCGTATAATTTTAATCTATTTTGATCTTAAAGACCACTAATGTTAATACAAAACTAAACTTATTTATCTATGAAAATATAGGATGAATTGAATATGTTCTTGCCTTGCAAAACAATTATTGAAAAGAGCTGACCATCTCAATGATTTCTCTCCAGACTTAACAAGAAGCGGTAACCCGTTTGACATAACCATGAAATCTCTTCAGAAAGTTTTAAATATACAAATCAAACAAATTTAAAATGCGAGTTCTTGAAAACCTTTGAAACTACTTTAAAACCAAATCAAAACCGAATCCGATTTGATTCAAGACTGAGTTAAACTAGAAGTTCGATGCCCCATCCCTAGCTTTAAGCTTCAATTGCCGTGCAGGACGGAAAGAGCTCAATAAAACGACAGGACATACCAGCAACCGCCTCGGCGCCCGGATAGGCGACCGTCGGAGTAGGAGCGGGCCCGTAGGGGTCGTAAGCCGGCGCAGCCGCTGCACTATACGGATCAGCGTAAGCCGGATCCACCGCGCCGTATCCGCCATAGGCCGCGGTCGTCGCGTCGCCATAGCCGCCGTAAGCTGCCGCAGGATCCCCATACCCATCAGCGCCCGCACCATATGCCCCGGCATCGTAGCCTCCGGCTGCGGCCGCTCCGTAACCGGCGCCGTAGCCAGCCGCGCCGTAGTAGCCGCCGTAACCAGCAGCAGCGGGATCGTAGGCAGCGGCTGCACCGTATCCCGGTGCGCCGTACGGGCTGCCGTATTGCTCGGCACCGGCATATCCACCGGGAGGCTTCGGCGCTGAGGGGACGGCTTTCCGAACGTCGCACTGCAGACGAAAAAACGACAACAATGAAACTGCCACAGTTCATCATTTTAAATAGCATTAAAAATAAAATATCCTAACATTAATTAAATGCTAATTAAAATAATAGATCTGTTGAGACTTCTAGATAAAGTTTTTTTTATTTAAAAGCAAAGTCACTTTTTGAGCCATTTAAAAATCTTTTAAATGTATATAAACGATAATAGTCTCATACCAATCGCGATCCGATGGTATGTTTCGGCGTCTTGACCAACGTCTCCACCACATTGGCGTCGTCGAACTCCACAAAGACAAAGTTCTTCTTGGCGCCGTCTCGGAGTCTGTCCTTCGGCCACTGGATGGCGGTCACCTAGGAGGATAGCGAAGACAGAAATGAAAGCGGTACATCACAAGATAACGCGGGCAGCTTTGTCAGAACAGGAAGATATGATGAGAGGCGTACTTTTCCGAATCGTGAGAAGTATGCCTTGATGTCGTCTTCATTCATGGCCGTGTCCACTCCCCCGACGAAAATCTTCATGACCACGTCTTTGCCGTGTTTACGCACCGCGGCCTTCGCGTCGATCTTCTTGCCCTTGAGTGTGTGAATGGCCACGCTGGATATCTGCCAATAAATTAGTGTTGTATAAAAAAAGTTTCTACATTCTTTGTAGACTCCTTCACATTTTCTGAATCAGTTCGAATACAAAGCAAAATTCAGCTTCGATAACCACTAATCAGCCAATCAAGGGCTAACTTCCGCTCCAGAGATAAAGCATTACAATTTATCAATCAACAATTAACACCAGCACATACATTTTTTTACTCTCCTGTAAAATAGCACAAAACGAAAATTCGCTGAAAGGAGAGGGAGAGGAGACGGAAAAAGATCAAACTCTTGCAATTTCTCATCCAGATCTAGACGCACGCAAGTCGAAATCATATTCTGATGCGGGTTTTCCGATATCGTTAATAGCACCGAATCAAATCTTCCCACCAATCAACTAAGGAACACTCCCCCAGATTTCGCTTCACTTCAGATAAAAGCGCAGGAATCTTAAAAGTAGCCTGCGGATTCCAAATTCCAATAGTAAGTTGGATGGAACACTAAATTTCCTAACTCTGGATATATAGTTTAGATTGATCGAAAGACAATGAAATGAATGTCACCGCAGACAAAGGGAAGGAAAGTGAAAAATTGCTTCGCTCGACAAGACGCTGTTTCAGCAAGTCGAAATGCAGCTAAAAAGCTACTTAAACTTTCTGTTGAAACGGGCTCGCGGCTGAGATTGTTGGAACCCACCGACTAATCAGAAGTTTCAGCAACGAAATAAATCATGTTTGTCTAGTGCTATTAAAATTTTAATTTAATTTAATCAAAACGTGATTTTAAATGAAATTTAATCTACCTTGTTGAGTCCGATTGCGTCGGCGAAGGTGACAAATCCAAATCCCCGCGAGAGGCCCGTCGTGAGATCACGCTTTACGACGGAATGGAGGACCGGTCCAAACTGGGAGAAGTAGGCGTTGAGGTCGGCCTCGGTGGTGTCAGGGGAGAGTCCTCCCACGAAAGCATCCCTGAAAAAAGTGGAAAAAAAAACTATTAAAAATCAATCGTCATTTTGGAACCTAAATTTAAGATAAAAAGCTCGTCAAATAACAACTGGCGATGTAGAGTGCTCGTAAAAGAAAGCATGAGGTCAAAACGTCAAAAACGTCAAAAAAATGCAGAATGTATGAAGAAACCTGCGAACAATAAAAATTGAGAAAAGTTTCGCAATCCAAACCACAGTGAAAAAGAATCGTCAAGAGTCAATACCACCAACAAACACCTCAGTGAATATGAAACAAAAATTAAAAAGGGGAAAAAGTTTCCATTGGTGGAATAAAATGAAGAAATCCCAATTCAGCATGCCGCAAGTATCGAATGAAGAAGGATGATGCAGCAAAAGGCTGAGAGTTCGTTGAAGTGAAATGTGAATCGAGAAATGTGCCAAATTTCGCAATAGCAAGTTGCAAAATTGCTTTTGCAAAAGAAAAAAAGGGTTGCGATCTGATCCGCTCTTTCTAATCGACTCTCGACTGGTGGTAGACACCGTAAATGATCAATTTTTTTCACTGCCAAGTAAGAAGCTGTGAGACCACAAATCCACCATAAAATCTGGTAAAACAAAAGCACAAAAATACAAATACTAAAACGTTGAAAATAGGCTGAAACGGAAAATGCTGTCCTGCACTTACCGTATCATGCAAATCCGAGCGGCGGTGA
>LRSR01009673.1:0-11993 GCA_001579985.1 Hypsibius dujardini | reverse complement strand
GACAGACTGCACTGAGACAAATTAATAAGCATTTGGTAATTAATAACACCAAATTCTGATGTCGTCCTGTTTCAGACACAAAAAAGCTTCAGATGAAAGAAGAACCGTCACTGCTTGAACTCCACCACAACACGATTAGGGCCGTCGATGCAGCCAGGGACACTAAGGGTCATAAATCCATCATGAAGCCGAGCTCCTCGCGGCATGAAAACACCTCTCCCCAAAAGTATGAAAAAGCACATCACGCCACAGCGGATCCGGATCCCGTTTGTCCGGCCGCCAGTTCTCACGCGTTGAGTCCATTCAACACGAAACCGTCGCAACATAATAGGAAGCCTGGCGAAGTTCCCGAGCCAAAAGTGACGGCTGCGGCATCGCGTCAGGACCTTCGGCCGTCCGATACCCACGTCCCGGTGACTCCGACTGTGAGCAACCAGACTCCGCTACCGACTGTGAAACCGAAGAAAGATGAAGAGCCGGTCGGGGAAGTATTACCGCCGATCGAGACACCGCAAGACATTATCAAACGGAAGCAGGCGGACAAGTACTTGAACGAAGTGCTCCGTTCAGCGTCCGGGGTTGAGCTGGCGGAGAGCCCGAGTCAACCGAAGCTTGCGCCGCCACCAGCGCCGCAACCGGGCTCCATAATGACGGTGAAATCGAGTCCCAGTTTAACTAGTCTCCCGAAGCCGCCGAGAGTGATGATGGTTGAGCCTGCAGCTCCGATGCCAGCGACGGCATTGCCGCCGCCGCCTCTGGCGCCAAACTTTCCATCGCCCAAGGCGGGGCCATCGCGAACTAGTGTAGGCGCTCCGAGAAAGGTCAATCAGAGTGTGGAGGGGTACAGTGAACGGATCAAGAGCGAAGCGAATTCAATGCGTGGGGAAATAATGAAGCCGAAGGTGTTGCCGCAGTCGTCGTCGCTGCATGCGGGCCAGCCACGGCTGCAGCCTGTTGGCAGCGAGAACGAGACTAATAGTAAGCTCTGCCCCAATACGACCGAGGGCCAGTCAGACAGAGAGACAGACAGACAGAGAGACAGAGAGACAGAGAGACAGAGAGACAGAGAGACAGAGAGACAGAGAGACAGACACCCAGAAACGCAGGCAGGCAGGCAGGCAGGCAGGCAGACAGGCAGACAGACAGGCAGACAGACAGACAGACTGATTAACAGGAAGGGAGGGAGAAAGACAGGGAGACTGATGGGCAGACTGGCGGGTCGACAATCAGACACGTTCTGATTGAGCTTATTTCTTTGTGTAGATGTACAAAAGACTTCGTCCCATCAAATCCAGCCGACCGATGCAAAGAGCGATGAAGAAGCTTACAGACGTACACAGGACCAAGAAACCAAAACGAACAACGGGATACCAAAGTCCGAGCCTCTCTGTAACCTGCCGATGAGTGCGCCATCCGGATCCGCGGTGTCCATCGTCGCACATAACCCATCAGACGCTGACCTTCCTGAAGGGAGTCCACCAACACCGCCTGTAAGGCCTAGTTTTTCAGCCCTGAAGGCAGTTTCTTGCACCGCTCTGTCCGACAACTCATCGGAATGCATAAAGGAAGAAGAGGGCGAACATCCAGCTGCGGTGTTCCTGACAGTCATCATTGAAGTAACACAAACCGACTCCACCGTCTCATCCATCAAACCCGACTATACAAACCGACGACCTCAGGATCGTACAGCGGATCTACTGTCTCCAGTGAGTACAGCAGCAACCGAAGTATCATCCAGTTCCGCAAGCACCGGTTCCAACATTGGCTGTAAGTTTCTTTAATAGCCAATTATGAACCAGTACCTACTTCGCTCCTTTGGGAAACACTATTATTTGTAAGTGTATGTGTACTTGTAGCTTCAGCCAGTGACGGGAGTGATGCAGGGTCGTCCACGGCATCTGACCGCTCGAACTATGAAACTTCGGAAGGAAGCGCTTCGGACGCTGAAGATGGTGAGAACCGGCAGACAGACAGACAGACAAGCCGACGGACAGACAGACAGACAAACAGACAGACAGACAGACAGGCAACCATTTATTTTTTTGCCGGTCTAGGTTCAAGTCATTCAGTGACATCATCGATTGGCACATCGATGGTCACCACAACATCCTCGCAGACGAGTAGCGGTAAGCATACGAGTATTGGTACCACTAAGTCACCACCGCTTGCGCTTATTGTGGATCGTCCGTCACAGGAGCAACCCACGACCGACGGTAGGCATGCAGCACAGCCAATTTGTTGCCTATGAGTTTACCATAGTAAAAAGCAATCTTTGTTCACTTTATTGCAGAAGATGGCGGAGTTTCTTCAGCGGCCAGCACGACCGGCTCTGAATCCATTTCGATTCAAGACGTTCATACCAGTCCCCTGAGTATCGGTTTGCGAAACGCGAACCCTCCCTTCCAAATGCCGGCCGTGACCCTTTCGGTTGTACCGTTATTCAATGAGGAGCAAGTGAAGCCGTCTGACAAGCCCAAAACAGGCTAGCGTCCTCTTTCGTGGCGCGAGTTCAGACTTTTCAGACCTTTCGGTTTCTTTCCTTTTCTATCATCACGAGATATGACTGTGCAGAGAAATGTCTGCGATTGCGATTTGTTGTTATCGTTGCATGACTTGTTTGTTGTTAATCTTTATTTTGTTGGTCAGTTTTATCCTCTTTTTGGCTACTCACCTGGTCATCTGTCTTGTTCGCTGGAGGTTCCAAAAATATTTGATGTTTCTTCGGTGGTCGACGGACTTGTGAATTGCATCTTAAATCTTGAGAACTGTTTAAACGAAAAACGGTCAAGCGCACACGACTTGATGCCTGGACATACCGAACAGTGTTCACACAAGGGGCCAAGCGCACACGACTTGATGCCTGGACATACCGAACAGTGTTCGTACAAGGGGTCAAGCGCACACGACTTGATGCCTGGACATACCGAACAGTGTTCACACAAGGGGCCAAGCGCACACGACTTGATGCCTGAAGATACCGAACAGTGTTCACACAAGGGGCCAAGCGCACACGACTTGATGCCTGGACATACCGAACAGTGTTCATACAAAGGGTCAAGCGCACACGGCTTGATGCCTGAACATGCCGAACAGTGTTCATACAAGGGGCCAAGCGCACACGACTTGATGCCTGGACATACCGAACAGTGTTCACACAAGGGGTCAAGCGCACACGACTTGAAGCCTGGACATACCGAACAGTGTTCACACAAGGGGCCAATTACCAACGCCAGTCTCAGATGGCGGCCAAACATTTTTTCTTCAAAACTCATTCCCCGAACATGATTTTAATAAATAGATCTTGCCGGGGACAAGATCTTGTTCAAGTGGGAAAAGTTTAACTCGATTCCAAATTAAATTTTGGATGTAAAAAAATAGGAAGAAAAAGAATTGTGAGAAATAAATGTTTATTACTGGACAGGAATATTTCAGTGATTTTACAACTTAAGCTTTTCCAAATTGAACAAAGCCTTGGTCTCGGCAAGCAATATTTTCTAAAATTAGTTAGTGGAAGAGGTTCGCAAGAAAAAAGGTTTGGCCGCCATCTGAGACTGACACTAGCAGCAGCACAGCACGAGGGAGCGGGGCGTGTTTCTTCATTACACTGCTGGCCTGGCTTCTGTATTCATTTGATACAAAAGAAGGTTAGATTGGCGCGTGGCGCCATCTCTAGTGGATTTTCCCTTCTTACTTCACTAGACCCTGGTGTAGAAGGGAAAATTTATAGCTTCCTCGTGCGAAAATGCCTCAATTTAGTTGTATCGGATCATATATCGGATATCCGTTTTTTGTATCGGATATCCGTTTTTTGTATCGGATCATGCATCGGATATCCGTTTTTTTGTATCGGATCATGCATCGGATATCCGTTTTTGTATCGGACCATGCATCGGATACAAGTCAATTTTCGCAAGAGTTCTAAGCAGTTTTCACGACCGTACCTTACGACCTTACCTGCCTCCTAAAGCACGGTCTGTTTAGTCTGCTCGTCGTCGTTTTTACGATTAGCGGCAAAGGGAGCGAGGAGCTCAAAAAGAATAAATTAAAATAGTTGCAATACAGATTCAGCCTGTGGAAAAATCGCACCTGCAGCGCACATACACGAAACTAAACTTCTCAATTTTCTTCCCTTATTTATTTGATCCAGCCAGCAGGTCAATTTGATTGAATCCATTCTCGCTGTAATTCGTGAATCAAAAGATGTCATCCTCCTTAGGAAAATACGCTCGCAGATATTCGTTGGAATATTTAAAAAACATCTAAAATTTAGTGCGGAAAAAGCAGTGATCAAAGTCAAAGTAGTGAGCAGACGTCCCCATTCGGAAGAGAGGAGCGACGTAGCAACGATGCAACGGTACGAGGTGAAGGCCGTTAACCAGGCCGCTTTTAGAAATCGCAACTTAACCAGGCCGGTTTTTTCAACGTTGATTTCCCTGCGCTGCAGTGCTGCCATGCCATAACAGATGGCTTGAAAACATTCAGAAAAATTCTCTGACCCATTTTAGTTCGTTCCTAAGCTTCACTGTTCGAATTCGAGTCCAAAAAAAGGAAGAGAAGAATCTCAATGGAGAAGTGTGCAAGCAGTCTGGTAGAGGCGCCACTTCCGTTCCATCTCCCTGGGTTGACTTCGCAAAAACGACTTATGCGCCACCTGTTGGCCTGTCGGCCTGGTTTAGTTACGATTTCTAAAAGCGGCCTGGTTAACGGCCTTTACCTCGTACTGTTCTCCGCGCATGGAAAGCAGCCTGAATACTTCTTGTATCTGAACGAGAATGACGTGTCGATTAGGATCAGCAAATATGCATTAATATTTATCCCTGTAGTATTCCGAGTTGTTCCCGGAGAGCTGTGCTGTTTCTGAAAGAAGATTGATCCCATTAACAGTCGAGTGATTTTTGTAGTTCTAATCGTAAGTTCTAGCAGTAGCAGTGTGATGGGGCTACCCTTTACGGGCCTGGAGGACAGCTCACCTCGACGATGGACGTTCCATGATGATGAGATCAGACATTCGCCCGCTGTCGGAACCTACGAAACGGACTGTACCCTCTACTCAGACAAACGTAAATCCTAGAAGATAATTAGGCGAAAACTATTCAAACTGCTCGTTTGAGAGTGTACAGTGCACATGGATACAGTTCGGTCGTTTTTGCAGCACAGCAGTGTGGGATTTATCCACCCTTCGGGAGCTATAGCCCCAGAGATACGGTTAATTGCATTTATGATAAGGCTGGCCGTGACACTCCGGACGCAATCTACGACGTCAGGAACAAACAGACGAAAAGTGCACCTATGGTATGTCACAGACACAAGCAGGCATAGAATGACGCAGCCAAGAAAACTGATACAGACACAAACAGTGACACAGACACAGACACAGACACAGACACAGACACAGACACAGACACAGACACAGGCACAGACACAGACACAGACACAGACACAGACACAGACACAGCGACAGATTTTTCTGTTTTTTAGATCACCAGCGTTTTTCTGGATACTTCTCCCCGTTTCAGACAGCTGAAAGCAACGAAACTCGCACCATGCGACCACTCCCCCATTACAGTCTGGTTTCCACCGCCGCCACCCAAACGGCCGCCCAACGCCAAGGCCCGCAATAAAACAGTAGCAAAGCTGCTCGCTCACATCAATCGAGCCAGCGTAAGCACAACAAACCCTCATTCGAACTCTCATATTCCTGGAAGTGGGCGGGGGAAAAGGCATGGGAAAAATTGGGTTGTCTTCCAAGCAGATGGATAAGAACAGAGTCTACTATGATGGACCAAAAGTCTCATCGAGAGGTCGAGCAAACGGCTTCACGATCGATGCAGAGGGGAATGTGTTCGAAAAGAGCGGCGACACTATTCCGCATAAACGAACAACGGAAGCTGGGTGCCTTGGCGTTAGTATTTCTAAAAAAAAATTGAACTTACGATGAGCACAAAATTATTTGTTTTGAGATTTAGTAGAAATGGTAAAAGTGTTCGGTGTGTTGTTTCAGCCGGCGGAACCAGCGTTGCGGCGGTTTTGCGGCGGCAGCTTTCCGCGCGGCGTTTGTGTTCCTTTATTCCGTCTCATGCAAAAATCTGATCCGGGCGAGTACAACACGACCGCTTCCGCTGAAACGGGCCGTGTTCCCTCAAGCAAGCAGATTATTCGGTTTTCTTGTTTTTTTTCCCGTTTTCTCAAACATCAGTTTTGTTTGTTCCTTTTTAGAGGGAACCGATACGCTCGCTGCTGCGTTCAAAAAATCGCTCGTTGTCCATCACCCAGACGTGATTAACTCTTTCTTTCCCGGATGTTATCTGGGTGTGCGACAGATTCGACTCTTTAAAAAGAAAATGAAGGTTTGTTTGGATTTTTTACACTTTTTTTTTGTTCGAAAAGTCACGCTGTAGATGGTTCCTTTTCGGTTCGTTCTAGAAAGGAAAGACTCAGGCAGCCAAAAACTTGCTGCTTGGTTCTCAAACAAGGAACGTGGTGAAGCGTCATGAGAAGCTGCTGGATCAGTATCTGCGGGTCTTGGAAGATCCCCGGGAGAAACCCATTGGATTTTCTTCCACCACAATCGTTCGTCTTGCCCCATTTGTTCCTTTTTGAAAAGTTCGTTCCTTTTCGTTCTTTTGTTCTTTTAGAGGGATTCGGTGGGAGATAAGCCAGACATGGATATCCCACCGGTGACTGCTTACACCGATAACCGCAGTGCTATTAAGGGTTCCTCATTTAAGTCCAACTGCGATCCGGATGAAGGGTTCCTGATGAAAGCGAACAGATTTACTGAAGCGAATCCCAAAGGACCGCAGCCAGCTTTTTGTGATCCGCCTGCGTTTTTAAATATGCGGGAGCAGATACGCAATGCGCAGACGCAGATTCACGCCGCTTTCGGGAGTTCAACACCTAGGAAGTCACCGTTTGCGAAGAAAGACCCCGGACCACCATCAAATCGCTACACCTTGCCAACAACGATGTGGTGATGATACAGATAGTTATAGACGTAGACAAAAACACAGACACAGACACAGACAAGACACAAACATAGACACAGAGACAGACACAACACAGACACAGACACAGACACAGACACAGACACAGACACAGACACAAGATAGACACAGACACAGACAAGATTTAACAGGGGCTTGGAGCAGTTCAAGTAAACGCAATGGAAAACGAGGCTTTTTGATTTAGACTAGTGAATGTTTATTGTTACAGGTATCCGTTAGAGGTGACCGACCAGTCAGCAAAGAGAAGCACTCTCAATTTCCTTGGCAAGGATGGCAGGCGAAAGAAAGCGGGTTCAAGCGTCACTTGGTAAGTTATCCCGTCAACTCTTCGTTGATTCCGAATTTAGTCGCATCCTCTCTAACAAATATTTTCTCAGGATCGAGTTCCACCGCCCGGCTGGTACAACGTGGCGAAATCGTTCAAACTCACTCTCGACAAGCGGACATTTCATCGGCCTTACCTGGCGACCTGTCCACCGGCGTTTGATTCCAGCTCGGCTCGCAGGAGCAGCCTTCTAGCATCCAACCGTCCAACACCAGGTAACGATCATACATGGCTAAATTTCGGTTTCGGTTCCGGTACTGTGTCTGTGTCTGTGTCTGTGTCTGTGTCTGTGTCTGTGTCTGTGTCTGTGCCTGTGCCTGTGCCTGTGCCTGAATCAATGTCGTTGTCAGTTTCAGTTTCAGTATTTCCGGTCGAAAAAAATTCGATTTCAGCTGCGAATCGATACAACTGCAGCAAATGGTGGAGGGTAAAAAAGATCAACCACCACGGCGCTACCTTTACCAAAAAGCCCTTTCATTCGTTTTTTGACGTTAAGCCGAAGGTGTCGCCCGGACCAGCAGACCACCATGTACGGAGGGAGTTCCTCTGGGCGACTTTCCAATTGAATGTTGAAACTAAACTTATTTCTGCGTTGTAGATTGCGACAATCCTAGCCAGTTCAGTGGCAAAACGCAGCTTCAACGCGAGGTACCCCACGCAGTACGACCGCCCATGGACCCAGATCCATCCACCGCGCTATAAAAACGGCGGCAAAGTTGAGAAGACGCTGTTTGGGAACCGACGTCCGACAAAGTCAGTCGGTACCAGCGTTTCAAAATCAAGGCGTTCTTAACCTTTTTAGTACTCTCTACTATACACAAACCGTTCTGCGTTTAGTATCAGAACTGATTAATATTCGAAGTGGGCGTCCTGCACCGGTAATATTTTCTGCACGGCATACCGTCCTGCGGCATACCGACGTTGTGTCCCCGACATTCTATCCTCCCGACATTGTGTTCCTTTTATGTGTCCCGCCCGGCTCTCTGTCCCCAGACATTCTGGCCGAAGACATTCTGTCCTTACAGACATTGTAGCCAGGTGGATAGACTGTTCCCAGACATTCTGGCCGAAGACATTCTGTCCTTACAGACATTCTCACCAGGTGGATAGACTGTCCCCAGACATTGTGGCCAAGGACATTCTGTCCTTACAGACATTATGGCCAGGTGGATAGACTGTCCCTAGACATTGTGGCCAAGGACATTCTGTCCTTACAGACATTGTGACCAGGTGGATAGACTGTCTCCAGGCATTCTGGCCGAAGACATTCTGTCCTTACAGACATTATGGCCAGGTGGATAGACTGTTCCCAGACATTCTGTCCCTACAGATATTGTGGCCTGGTGAAGACACTGTCTACAAACAGCCGGGTTCTGAATATACTGACCTCAGACCAATTTGTTCTGATCCGGTCTTGGAGTGTTTTGCTAAACATTGAGATAAACGTTTGAACTGTCCGGAATGGTTTCCGTTTTTCTTTTGACCTTTTGTATGGGAGTTTTTTGGGCACTATTCGCTCGAGTAGGTTTGGCATTTACTGCTCGATGATTCTTTTGCCGGTACCCCTTCGAGGTGGAGCTCATTTTTATTTTTAACAATATTTTTCATTTTTATTTTTATCATGGATGTTAATAAGTCCGTTAAGGACATAATGTCTGGAAAGACATAATGTCTGGCGAACGGGACATTAAGTCTGACGGACACAATGTCCTAAGGACACATTGTTGGAAGGACACAATGTCTGAGGGACACAAGGTCGTGCGGACACATCGTCCAACGGACATAAAGTCGGGGGACAAAATGTCTAAGGACACAATGTCGGGGGACAAAATGTCGGGGAACACAATGTCGGGGGACAAAATGTCTGCGCACCTCGCCCTGCTCTGTTCGGGCGAAATGCTTTTTGGTTGTCGTGTCGTGTTTATGGTCCGTCAAGGTACAGCGCTGTATATATTCATTTGGCGCATGTGCATGAAAGGCAAAATAGAAGTGCAGCCCAGAGAAATGGTTTGTCCCAATGTATAGTGCAATATGAAGTAGATAAGAACACATTTTAAGTCAAGACCTTGATGAAAAAAATAAATATTTGCAACTGTGATCAGTGTGACGGGCATCGGCATCGGTTGGACGGTTGGACGGCGAGAAGCGGCAGCAGGACGAAATTTCGCAATTGCAAGTATGCAACAGGCAGCCCGAATGAAAGTCGCACGGTGGGAGAAAAAATTACCTGCCCTGACAAATTATTATTCGGCAAAAAATGGGGAAAAAAACTTGTATGAAAATTGACCAAACGCGACGGACGGACTAACCATCATCACTTCTCGCCGTAACCCAGCTGATCAATCAGGTCGGACGCAGTGTGCGGCGAAGACGGCGGTTTCTTGTGTTTTTTCTCCTTCTCATCGTCTTTCTCCGTGTCGCTCATATTCGCACCGGAATCCTGGCTCGCTCCGATGTGGTTGAGGGTCGGACGGACCGGGCCGGTCTTGGTGACCACGACGTGATCGACGTGCTCGGCGACATGGTCCACCAGGTCGACGACGGAGTCGATGACCGGCAGCTGACTGGTCACCGACGCTGAGCGGGCTTCCTGTGTGGCTGTACCCGGACGCGACTGCTTGTTCTCCCCGATCACCGAGGGCGGACGCGGCTCTTCGGAGTAGCCCAACTGCTCAATGAACTCCTGCGCGCTGTGAGGGGTGGAGGTGCGGCGGTCGTAGATGTGCACTGGAGTGGAATTGCGGCGGTCGCTGTCAGACATTTCGAGGGAGCCGTTGTTGAGACTCATGCTTTTATTGATGGAACCCAATGCAACACGCTGCAGAACAGTGGTAAAAAATTAGTCGCTTGATCATGATCGCTCGATATCTCTCTGTCTGCTTGTTTGCTTTTCTGTTTGTCTGTCTGTCTGTCTGTCTTTCTGTCTTTCTATCTGTCTGTCTTTCTGTCTTTCTATCTGTCTGTCTGTCTGTCTGTCTCTCTGCCTGTCTGTTTGTCTGTCTGTCTGTCTGTCTGTCTGTCTGTCTGTCTTCTCATCCGTGATATCATGCATATTCCCTTGTGAAGTCATCGCATACATACACTCACGCTTAAGACTTTAGGTGTTCCAACTGGGCGTTCCATGGACTTTTTCCGTTTCAGTTCCACTTCATCCAGCGGAGCGTTATCCCTGACCGATGTCGGCGTCTCCACCCTCTCCACCGCACTCCCACGATGTAGCGCGATCTCGTCAAGCGGAACGTTCTTCGGCTGGTTCGTTTCAGTTTCTACAAGGAGAAATTGTAGTACTCGATTGAAAAGTTCGTGGCAAACAAACAGAACTCACCGTCCTCGTCATCACCCGAATCCACCGTGTCGGTCGTCCCCTCCGGCTGCGCCAGACCATTCAATCCGGCCGCACCGTGCAAGATATCCACACTGATATGTCGGGTCTTTGCCGATTCCACTTTATCGTCTTTCCGGGTCGACGGCTCGCTCGCATCCGGCCAGGCGAAGGTTTCACTCACTTTTCGGTTCTTCTCCGGGACCTCCGGAACGTCGACCGTCGGTTTCCCGTCCATCCCGGGCCAGGCGAAGGCAACCGGGTCCTCTTTCGCCAGTTCCGGCAGTTCCTCCGTTTTCTCATCCGCATCCCGCACTTGGGTCTCATCCGCATCCCGCACTTGGGTCCCATCCGCATCCCGCACTTGGGTCGCCGAAGTGTCCGTTCCAGAGTTCTTCCTGCTGGAACTATATTCCGACTGCGCGGCGGCTCCATGGCCCAGCTCGATCATGTCCTCCGCTGCGTCCACGTTCCGCGGAGTGCCCGGATTGGAACGCATCGGTTGAGTGGCCATTCGAATGGGCTCTTCCTCCTGGGCGTCCCGCACTTCGGTTCCCGAGCCTCGACGGCTCTCTCCGGCGTCACCAACCTGAGGCAGAGCGTAACATCAACAAGTTGAAATAAAAATGTCCTAACATGTGCTGACTTAATCTTCGCCCGTTCCTTCCTTGTTCCTTGTGAAAACTAAAACTACTAGTTTGCTCATAAGAAGTTGTCCTGATAGAAGTTTGTGTACTTTCTTAAGTGTGGGGTGTGGCCAGTGACTGGAATCCCCAATTAAATTGCGAGGAAATTGTCGTGACAAATCAAAAGTTCCTCACATTTTTCGAGACAAAAAAAAAGTTAATTTTTTATGCAAATTTTTTTTATGCAAAATCCTTCGAACCTTGGTGTCGGACCCGCGAGGACTCCCTCCGCCGTCCACGACCAGTCCCTCCGAGTCGCGAGGACTGGCCTCCGAACTGCGGACCTTCGTCTCCGAGGTCCGTCGGCTTCCCGCCGCGGACGACACCTCGTCCCCCGCATTCCGCGCCATGCTCTCCGTCTCCGCGACCGCCCCGTCCGTGACGTCACGGACCACCGTCTCCGCGGTCTGCGCCAACGCGTCACCGTTCTCCCCTCCGTCAAACAGTTCGTCCTGATACTGCTCCACGACTGAGACCTCGGTGGTCGAGTCCGTCCGCGAACGAGCTTCGCTGGCTCTCCGCGAGCCGGTCTCATCCCGGGAGACCTTCTTCTGCGAGGACGACTGCGAGCCTCCGTCGAAGCTCTCCCGCAAGGAGTCGGCCTTGGAGTCCTGCCGGGAGAGTGGGCGTCGCCCGGACTGAATGAGCGCCTGTTC
>LRSR01009672.1:0-14112 GCA_001579985.1 Hypsibius dujardini | reverse complement strand
ACAGCATTATGGCGCGCCGCACATACCGCCGGATCATCCCGAAGGCCGCTTTAGGATACTACGAAAACGTTGGCAATCAGGAATCCAGAAATTTCAGGGATTTTGCAGCTCCACTTCGTTAGTAGTTTTTCTTTTTATTCACAGCCTTGTATAGCAACTGCCAAAGACTATCTTTTGCAGCCGTCCCACAAGACGCCTCGTATGGACCAAACAACAAAGTCTATTTTGGCCAGTCCGCGCGGCACTTTGTCCTCAAGTACCTTTTTGATCCAGAGTCTTATAGTTATATTTTTCCTTTCGTGGTTGGAGAGAAGCAACAAAAATTAGTCAACGGATCCAATATGGAGGTAAGATGGTTTTACCTTATCTATCTGGCGGTAGTTCGATTAATACGGTATCTCTTTTCACTTTCAGTATATCATTGATGTGGAAAAAGGACCCTTTCCGAACATAACACTTATTCGTGCTCAATTTCGGTATCCAGAGGGCGGTCTTTCGTGGGTGGTGGAGTTCACTGTCCTCAGCGGGAAATCAGCAAATGCTGTCAGTTTTTAATTTTTTCCTATATATGGCACACACGAAAAAGGGCAAGATGACATAAGACAAACCGAGAGAGAGAAAGCCAGGCAGTTGAACAGACAAGACGACAGACAGACAGACAGACAGACAGACAGACTAACTGTCTAGAAAAAATAAACGCACATAAAAAATAGAGCAGGTCCGACGTCAGCATGTAAGTCACAAAAAGATGACAGATAGAATCAGTTTTGGAACTAGTTGTTTTAGGAAATGAACAATCTTTGTTTTTCAGACATTCAAGCGTGACGAAATTTTGGCCACGCGCCACTTCCGCAGGGCTCTGCCGCTGCATTTTTACGGAACTTTCGTTGGTACCCCTGAAGAAGAAGCCAATTTCAACGAGTTCAACTCAGTGTTTCGTAAGTCCCTGAATCATTATCGAATGATAGTTGGCGGCAAACAATTACCTTATGCGACTGGGATATTGCAGAGGACTCGTCCATTGCACTTGCGCAGGCACCGACTAAGATTCGGTTTTATCGGAACGGGGTCACTTTTCACCACGAGATCACGAATATGTTTGGCATGGCCGAAACCGCAGTAATTTCCTGCAATACATGTTTGTGTTGAGCCAGCGCTTTACACATTATTTGACACTGTACAGGATATATTTTTCTAGAATATACCGTTCCAATTGGATGCGTATGTTGAGCGGGACATTGTGGGAAAAACGTTCAAGGTATGCGATATCTATTCCAGTTTTCCTACATTGTGCGCAATGCTGGCATCCAGTTGAAGCCTCTTAAATTCCTTTAGGTGCACTACTACTACGACGGTGGTCAAGAGCCGAAGCTCAATATTGCGTTTGAGCATGTCGGAGGCGATTTAAGCTTTACGGCGAATTATACCTTTTTCCGAAATGGGATTGTGGCGGTATGTATTGTTCTGCCTTGAGCACAAGTTTTGTGGCTTCTTATTCGCTTTAATTTTTGCATGCAAGACTCCTGATTTCGTTTGTCTGTTTGTCTTTCTGTCTGTCTGCCTGTTTGTCTGTCTATCTGTCTGTCTGTCTGTCTGCCTGTCTTCCTGTCTGCCTATCTGCCTGTCTGCCTGTCTGCCTGTCTGCCTGTCTGCCTGTCTGCCTGTCTGTCTGTCTGCCTGTCTGCCTGCCTGCCTGCCTGCCTGCCTCCCTGTTTGTCTGCCTGTCTGTCTGCCTGCCTGTCTGTCTGTCTGTCTGTCTGTCTGTCTATTTATTTTGTATGACTGATTGTGTGTCCGACAGTGTGTATGTTTGTCTATTTATATATATGGGTGTCTGACTATTTACTAGCGATCAGTAGAGTCCTGTTTGTCGCTCCATACGAGTTACACCGTTAGTTAATGCCCTCTCATACTATAACTTTAACTCTGAGTGCTTGCAGAACTACCAGAGAAAGAGTGCCGACGCAAACAAACTGCCAATTATTGCAACCCGATTTTACCGTCGGCAGCTTCCGTTGTTGATTTTGGGTCGATATGTAAGCGAGACGAACACAGATGCGTTCAAAACGCTCGCCAATGGAATATGTGAGTCTCCCTTTGCAAAAGGCTTGAAAATTCTAGCTAGCCTCCTAATCTAACTTTGACACACCTACGGACTGCTTCTATTGCAGTCTTCCCCGAGCTGACAACAAAAACAACTATAGAGTACCTGGCCCTACCCAATGGCACCTACATTCAAAAGTTGAGCTACGGGTCTGGCGTGAACACAACTATCCGCGAGGTTTCTTTTGTGTTGGGAGAGAAACAGGAACAGCTGGTCAATGGCCAATGGATGATGGAGGTAAAGCGTCCCTGAGCAGACCGATGCAACTAGTTATTACGCAGCACATTTCTTGGCTCCGTTTGCATCTACAATCTACATGTTACTGTTATTCGACCTTACAGTACATTTACAGCGCCTGGGAGGGTGAACGAACTTTCTTAGAGTCCGTTTTCACGGAGAAGAAAGACGGAACTGCCGTACCCTCATTCGGAGAATCCAGCCGAATCGACGATTTCACTGCAGACGGCTACACATCGGTACGTCTCATGGATCATTGGTGTGCCCTTAACGTCAAGCACACACACCTTCACTGCTGACCCATTCAATAATGTGTCTCTCATCGCGCGAACAAACTCAAATGACTGCGCAAAAATGAATCCCATTCACGCGTACTTGAGATATGTCTTTCACATCTTCTGTCTATGTCATGTTGGTTTATAGGTTTACACACTCGGCAACCTCACCGCCAAGCGGAAGTATCGTCGGCATGTCTAGGTCTCTGCAATCTGTTTACGATAAGACATCTCAGAATAAAATTAGTATTATTTTGAACTGTTATGACGCGTAGCGAAAAAATAACAAACTTCATTTCCTTCAGGTGTGAAAAAAATTAAACAACACCTCGCAACGACGACGGAGTATTATAGGAAGACATTTTGATTTATCACAGTCGTGTGCATTTTCACGTCGTAATAGGATAGCTGAGACGCTTGGACAGGCCGATGTGAACCGGTTGGAAGCCGGAAGCGCGCTCGTTGGGGATGCTAAAAAAGCGCGCATTGGATTGTTCCGACGCGGCAGTGTCTGTGCCGGTTGAGGCGTCGGAATCAGAACTGTTTTGCCGGTCGCGTTGGATGGTCAGAGTCGGTAGTTCGGTGCCGATGATCATGGTCTCTGTGCCGGCTGGTGGGGCCCCTTCATCCCGGTCAAAACTGACGTTCCATAGTTTATAGGTGACCTAACAAAAACGAGCGACTTGGATGTTCCTTAGTTCAGACGAATACGCGGTGTGCTTTCACTTACGAGGCAATCTAGTATCGCCGCCAGTAATTTGCAGACCCCCACGCTGGCGTGCAGTTTCGTTCGGAAGGCGTCAACGTCGTAAAGGAGGCATGCTCCCTTTACGTTGCAGACGGATGTCTGCCAGAAACGACAGGTCGAATCGATGATGAATCCCGCAATGATAGGTGCCGGTAAGAACCCCAGAGCGGACATCACAATGGAAGACACCGCGTTGGCGATACTTTTTAGGTCGTAATCCACAATTCTATAGAAGAATTCGAACGGTTTATGTACGGTTGTACGCACGGTGAGATAAACTTACTTGCAGACAAACAGATAAATAAGCGGGCAGACCGGCAGGCAATCAGACAGATAAACAAAAAGACAGAGAGTGAGGTAGATAGACAGTCAGGCAGGCAGACAGGCAGACAGTCAACCAGACAGAGCGGCAGAAAGTCAACCAGACAGAGCGGCAGAAAGTCAACCAGACCGACCGGTAGGCAGACAGACAGAAGAACAAGCACACTGACAGGCTTAGACAAAAACAAGGCCACAATACTGAAACGGTGGAGGGTGACCTACCGGAACTGAATCATCAGAATTCCAGCAAGCGGTATACCCATTAGGAACTTTGCAATACACATGACAATGATATACTGATAGAAATTGCCGCATGTGCTGGGACAAATTCCAGCTACAACGTGTGACGGAAATTTGGATAGACTTTGTTTGAACGGAAATTTCGGATCATCTTGGAACAGGGTGACATTCGAGACGCAGGCACAACTGGTGAAAAATTTTGTCTGTAATGGGAAAAAACATCAGTTGGCCGCATATGCATACAGTACCAAACAGACAATTCGAGAACATCGTCATGTGGTTTTTACTTTGTTCACGTAAGTAGCACCGGTGCATCCGGCATAGCAAGGTGAGACGTAGGTGATGTTGGTCAGTCGATCACACACTGGACTGAACTGTCTGGAATGGCAGCTGCAGTTGTGCTTGGCGTCGCACGTCTCCAAGTCCAGTCTGAAACGGGAAACCAGTCGCTTCAGCTTACGCACATAGCGAACTGTTGAGGGTTCTTACATTAAAGGGTCTGTCGGTGCACTGGGAGCCGGGCTACCGGGACCCAGGCCGATACCGACGATGTCGGGCGTATCGCAGCCCATACCGATGACGCTGAAGTAGCAGGCGGAAGCGATCACCGCCGACACGATGGTCATCATCGACACGTGACGGGGTGCGAATTTCAACCGCTTAATTAACGTACTGCCGATGGCGATTCCCAGAAATCCCGCAAAGACCGGCGGCACACCTATGACGATTAATTTAGAATCACCCATCACATTGCATTGTATCACCCATCACATTGCATTGTATCACCCAACACGTTGCATTGTACCACCCAACATGTTGCATTGTATCATCCAACACATTGCATTGTATCACCCAACACGTTGCACAGTACTGTACAACATTGTATTGTATCACGGCATCACTTTTTGAATCACTTTTCCGTCTGGAGAACTAACCTCCGGCTAGACTGGCAATTGACGGTGCGATGCGGTACTGGTTCTGAATGAATTTCTGTGAAAAGCCCATGTAACCTGTTTGCCGGGTGTCGGGGGGGGGGGCAGACAAAAGAACCAATGAGGTAAAATGACTCCCACGCAAAACAAATAAGTTTAGAAAAAGATTCTTATAGAAAGACGAACCGGCAATGGATAGACCTTCCAGAAGCTGTGAGCCAAGTTTGATCACGTATGTTGAATTGGTCAGGAGTCTTTTCAAATTGCGGGGCAAATCTGTAGAGGAGATCGTAATCGTGAAGATAATAAAATAGCAATTATATTTGTTCGCCACATTACGTCCAGGGTTCCGTAGAGCAAGCCAGAAGAACCGCTGATCGACTTCAGAGTTAGATTTATAAATTGAAGGCGAGAAGAATCGCTTCATCGACTTCAGAGTTAGACTAATAAATTGAAGGCGAGAAGAATCGCTTCATCGACTTCAGAATTAGACTGATAAATTGAAAGCGGATTCTATCGACACCTACGCGCTCATACCTTTTAAGACGACTTTCTCCTGTTTCCGCTTGCCGTGATGATTATGTGTCTTGGTGGACAGAACGGATTCCGTTTTGGAGAGTCCTGACTTGGTGAGACTTTTCCGGGTCGGCATGACGGCGGGAAAACACTGAAAAAAGCTTCATTGTTCTGTCTGTTAAGGAATTATTAGTAGGAAATTTAAACTTACCCCGATGGTGACGGCAAACAGGCACACACCAAGTCCACAGACTATAAAACCCAGATACCATGCCGAAATCCATCGAGGGTCAGTTTGGGAAAAGTGGGGATCTAAGCCGATAGGAAATGATTATATGTTGATTGAAAACCCGTTTAACAAGCATATTTGACAGTTTCTTACGGGAAAAGTCGAAGTAGATGCTGTTGAAGATCGCGCCCAAACCGAAACCCATCAGAGGGCCGAACAGTCGGCCAGCGAATGATAGAGCTGCAAAGCGAACCGATGACAATCAAACTTTGCTATCAAATCTTTCATAATTCCAGGCTACGACCAAGAGTTTGTCTAGGACCAAGAGTTTGTCTAAGACCAAGAGTTTTTCTAGGACCAAGAGTTTGTCTAGGACCGGAACTATGCGATGAATGACAGTTCACAGTTGGATTACTTACTGAAATAAAACGGCGTGCTCTTGTAACTGACATTCTGTGAGAAAAAAAACGGAATAAGTAAAATATAAGAGGAACTGAGCCGGGGCGGAGGCTAGAAAGAAACCGAACCGATGAAAATACTCACGTCATCTACAAAGGGCAATCCCAAGATCATTGGCTGTAAGGAAAGCGAAAAAGAACAGATGCGCAGTCAGTAAAGGTACACGCAGGAAGAGCCTGTTTTTGTTCGTGTTTTGTCGCACTTGCTGCGATTGTTGGATCAAAATGGGCAGACTCATATCCGCATTTGCAAGTTATTCCGTACGAGCCACCACCGTGAAATATTTGAGGTCATGTCACAAAGGACCAAGACCACGGCCACGGAAACAATGGCGTTCGATATTTTGTCAAAAAGTGCATAAAACTGACTACTATGGAAACTGATTGATCGATTGATTGATGTTTTAATTAAATATGGCGCGGTCATGTGTGACGACTCAGTTTTCATTGGGCAATTCTGTTTCTAACTCTCAACTGTGAAAAGTGGTCAGCCCAAAAATATGAATTTTTTTAGGTCGCTCAAAAAAATTACCGTGGTGGCTCCGAGTCCCATAAGAAATTCAGCGACCCCGAAGACAATCAACGGACCGAGATTACCCTCCTGTTCCTGTTCGCCCGCCGTGCAGACAGCCGGTTTCTTGGATGTCCCGTTCATTGGGATGAGACATAGTTCGTCGTCGGGTAAACGACCCGCGGTGTTTTTGGTGGTTCCCGCCGTGGTTAGGCTGTGTCCTTTGACCGGAAAAATGATTTCCGGTGCGGCGAAGAGCAGCATCGCTAAGCCTAACACGAACATTCCCATAGAGATCCACCGTGGACGATGTCCGGAGCCGCCGTAGTGGCCAACGATTAGGGCCGCAAAAATATGACTGACCTATCAGGCAACGGTCGTGATAAATTGCGCAGTAGGGCGTGGTCGTCAAAATACATTTTCTTCTGAGACAAACTCCAACTCACGTCGCTCATGGCCTTCACGGTTCCGATCTTCGAGCTGGCAAAGCCGAATCGCCGCTCGATGGACGGAAGAACCGCACCCATGTAGCTATGGGACATCCCTATTGGAATACGAAAAAAAAAATGAAAAAATCCCGTCAAAATTCTTACGTCCGTGTTTTCAGTAAATAATTAAAGTAACTGTAAAGTTGTCCGTCTCGGGGCGAATATACACAGACTGCAATGTTTGTCCTCCGTGTGCACGTAATTCAGTCTCTCTACCGCAGCTCAATAATAAGATACCGTACTGTCTCGATCATTTGGTGCGGCTTTTCAGACCCACCCGTACATTATGACTGCACACACTGTGCTTCACTGCAGTCATAATATACGGTGGATCTAAAACGCACCACCAAATGATCGAGACAGTACAGTACATGTGCCCTGGTAGGGCGGTCAAACTATTCCTTTCGCCCCCCCCCCCTGCAATGAGGTCTCACCATGAAAGACTCCGAGTGCGACAAAGCAGAACATGAAGACCTACACAAATTACTCCGTTGAGCATTTTTCACTTTTGAGGTGAACCAATCAATCAAGCATGAGAACAGACGTGCTACCTTCATGTTACTGAACAACTGCAACCAGGCGGGGAACCAGCCGAACATGCCGCATTTCGGTTCATCCTCACTGTCCGGATCCGGGGCAGCAAAGGGATTCTTGAACTTTCTTGCACTTTTTGCGTTGTCAATGTTGTTGTTGTTATAACTGCTGCTGCTGCTGCTGTTGCTGCTGTTATCCACGCTGGTCGGTTGGTCCATTTTTCAACACGGTTAGTCAATCAGAGTGAAGGATCATCAATCACTCGCAGAAATTATAGGGGAAAGTGTGCCATGGAGAAATCGTCGACGGTGCGCCGCAGTTGACAACTCAGATTTCTATATCTCAAGTCCTCGTCAATAAAAACTAATTCCAAGGAAGCAAACAAGAAATGACTGAAGTAATCACAAAATGATCCGGTTTTGTATGCTCACGAGCGGGCTGTATAATAAACGAATTCGGTGCATGCATAAGTAATTTGTAGACCGACACAGCTCGGTTCTTCACAATTCACACCTCTTTCTTTGTAGAACATTCACTCCTTTGGAGATGGTATACGCGGGTAGACGGAGTTGAGTCTACACGTATTAGTGCAATGAATGGGAAATGTCAATGTATACACAGGTGACTGGGCTGTTTCTAACGCACATCCTTTGACTTAACTACTCATCAACCGAACAAATCAGATACTGTAGTACTTGTATAACTTATAAAGGAACCAGCGTTACTACCGGGCATCAAAATGCGACTTTAGATTGAGTTTGTACAAGCTCATGTTCAATTCGTGGTATTGCATCCTGTATGTGTCTGTATGGTAAACGAATTAAGCGAGACCGCGCGGCCAACTGTCTGCTTGTGTACATCGTCCGGGTTGGTACTTCATTTTATACAAGTCAAACGTGTGCGAGTGTTATTCTTGTGCCTGGAGGCGGACTTTTGAGAAGCGCAAACAGAACAGGAAAAAGTATTGTTGTGAGCGGCTGGTTGTTCGCGCGGCTGCCAAGTTCCAAGAATCGTCATTTATGGTAGGCCAGAGTCTGAGAAGAGAATGAACGTCTGGACAGGACCGTGGTCACTGAATCAGCTAGTCTGGATGAAGCGCCGTAGGAAGGATTCCGATGCAGTGCCACATGAAGGTTTTAAAGGAATTTGACAGGTAGTGCATGACAGAACAAGGCCTTCATCACACCACGCGGGACCGATGAGCATTAGGTAACGGACGAAACGGTGGAGACTAGTATGGGCGAACGAACGCTCGCACCCAGACAAACGAACGTTCGCATCCAGGCGAACGGATATTCGATCCAGGCGAACGGTTGTTTGATCCAGCCGAACGGTTGTTCGCACCCAGAAGAACGGATGTTCGCACCCAGAAGAACGGATGTTCGCACCCAGAAGAACGGATGTTCGCACCCAGAAGAACGGATGTTCGCACCCAGACGAACGAACGCTTGCACCCAGACGAACAAACGCTCGCACCAGACGAACGAACGTTCGCACCCAGATGAACGGATGTTCGGATCCAGACGAACGGATGTTCGGACCCAATTCAGGTCCTTAGTTCACCGTCACTGTATTTTGTTTAGTCCTCGAAAATGTCATCTGACAGTTTGTTTGTTTGATCTACTCAAAGTGCCCCAGCACTGAAAACAGATTTGTTTCGCGATGTGCTGACTGGAACAACCGTCTTTATTAACTCCGGCTCACCATCCGACGTGATCTTTCACACACTCGCCGTAAAATTCCCTTGACCCGTTAACGCCCAAAATGTCGTCAACTGGCGACCTGGCGACCTTCAAATTTTCACGCAAAAATTGTTTGAGCGATTTTACTAAACTTAACTGATTTTAAAAGACGGTAGATTGTTTGAAATTTAACGATTATGGTTTGGTCCATTAATGCTTGACCAATGTCCGGCAGAAATTGCCAAAGTTAACCAGTTTCACTGTTTTTGAGTGAAAAAGGTCTTCGTAGGCTTTGAGCTGGCCATAATTACTCAAACTACATGGTTTTTTCTACCCACCAAGTTGAGCATCTATTGACAGTCTCTAACAATAATGTAATGTGTCTCTAACAGTAATTCTCTGAGTCGAATTTTGCCTGGCACGTTGCCAGTAGTAAAAAAAAGCGTCCGATTACTTGTCAAAAATGAATAAAACTGACCTACTGTAGGAACTCATTGATTGATTGATTGGTCTTTGAACCAAATATATTGCGGACCAGTGCAAGAACCAGTTTTCAACGGTCATTTTGTTTTAAACTCGACAGTGGACAGTGGTCAGTCCAAAAAACTTGAGGTTTTTAAAGTCGCCCAAAAAAACTGAATTTTTTTTTAACTTTAAAGAAACAAAATACTTCTTGCACTCAAATCGTGCCGGATGGCAAAAGAAATCGATTCCCCGTGGAGCAAGCAAAAATCTGACGTTGATTATTAAGCTTTTTTAAGTATGAGGTTAAGGTGCCAAAGTCTGTATTTCGGCTTACCCTCCACTTGGTCGAAAAGTTCACTCACTCATGGGTTTTTCTTTGACGGCAGGTGCTTGATTGTTTGATTTCTGTTCTATATCCTATACTAGCACTTCTAAAAATCAAACAATCAAGCACCTGCCATCAAAGAAAAACCCACGAGTGAGCCTATTTATCGACCGAATGAATGGTGAGCCGAAATGCAGATTTCTCCCCTTACTAATAATATTAAGTTTAATTTCAGATCCCATACAGATGCAAATTACTGTGCGCCTGCAATAACCGATCCGTGCCGTAAGTAGAGTAGATGAGCGAAGCTTTTTCTGGATGATGGCGAGTGACCAGAACAAAGTGCTGCCATAACGGATATAACGTATTCTTCAATACGGCAGGACATACACATGAGATCCAACATTAAGAAATCAAAGGACCGTTTCCAACTCAACAACATTTAACTTCGCTCCGCGCGACGAGTCTCTTCTTGTTCGTCTCCGGAAAAAGCCGTTGCTTTTCACGGGAGCCGGCTTCGCCTTATTATTAGCGGATGCGGTCCTTAGCCGTTCGCGAATTTTTTCCAGTTTGTCCACCTCGCTCCTGGCTCTTCGTAGTTCCTCCGCATTCTTGCTGAGATCGGTGATCAAGACAAAGTCCGAGTGGGATTGGGACTCTCCACTGGAGTGCGAACGATGCCGACTCGCTGCTGGCAGGGACCGCTCTACACTCAGACAGAGGATTCGGCACATCCCGCATGAGTACAACCACCGGCAGAAGCCCAACCGAAGACAGTGGAAGTAGATCCATTCGATCAGCAGGCAAATTACGCCGCAGACAACGCCCCCTCCCAGGAAGATGAAAGCGCTAAAGAAGTTCTTGATGCCCAGGGCGTGGGACGATTTGTCTTGCTCCCGTTGCTTGCAAGCTCCGGTCAGCCAGAAACTCTGTAACTGCTCCAGGAACCCTGATGTAAAAATGAAAGCGCCATATATTGTACACGTAGGTCAGCAGTTTAGCCATTATATACTGGTGATAACAATAGCATACCGTTTCTCTGGTACTTCAGCAGGTACTCATCGAACATTGGGAGGAAGCTGGAGCCCTGAGCAAATGCGATACCGTAACCAGTTGTGGCAAACCATGATCCAGTAGTCAAAATTTTACAGTCCTGATCCGAACCGACCTGCGAGAGAACATCGTATAATGTCTGTCTGGCTGTCTGGCTGTCTGTCTGTCTGTCTGTCTGTCTGTCTGTCTGTCTGTCTCTGTCTATTTATTTGTCTGCCTGCCTGTCTGTCGGTGCGTTTGTTCTTCTGTAGATTTTGGATATCTTACTCTGTATTCCAAAACGGTTGCATCATATAAAAAAGCATCCAGAGTTCTGTAAAATTCCAGAACATATAACAAGCGTCCCACATTGACAATTGCGAGTTCTTAAATATAATGGCACGTGGGGAGAATCTACCCAATTTTGACAGCTTCGATTCCCTCCGCCACCGTGGGCCTGCTGAACTGCTGCATGTAGTTGTAAATCTGTGGGTACGCTTGTCGAATCGTTTCCGACGTCGAACCGAACGGAATCGTACCGAAACGAAATGGCGGCGAATTCGAGTACGGGTTCAAAAAACGGCGATCTTCGATGCCCTGTATGTCATACACCTCATCTCGGGTGATCATGAAGGTCGCCAACTTCGCCGTGTAGACGGTGATAAAGACCAGCGAACAACATCCTGGCGAGATTAAACCATTTATTCGTGTGCTCGATCTCATTTGTTTTCTCACAGCAGTCTTTACCCCAAACAGTTGTCAAGGTCTTGGCGGTCACGGACCGCGGCAGCGTAACCGGACAATTGGTTCCGAAGAACGTGGCGAAGACCAGCCAATACGATCGCAGAAAGCTAAAGCGCTGGTTTCCTAATGGAGAAGAAGAGAAAAAAGATTGAAAAATATTAAGATCGGTAATTTGGTTTCAGTACCGTGCATGGCAGCCTGCATCGCAAACCCGGATGGACTCATCTATAATCAATCAGACGGATAAGTCAGTAAATCAGGCCGAGGGAAATTGTTGTCGTTATGACTGCAGTACCCATTCGAAAATAAATGTGAAGATCGCCACAGTTTGAATGCAGACAACCATCAAGATGATCCAGGTGACGTAGTCAAAGGGCTCTGGAAAAGATTAGCCGTATAAAGTACCAAAGCTCTGGACAAGGTCAAATCATAATTACATAAATATACGTACACACTTGCTTTTATTGCCTATATGCCTAAGTTAAAGCCACCCTTTAAGCTCTGGCCCAGCAAAATATGGGGTCCGAGTTCGAGCCAATTCCAGCCAACGCGAGCGGCTGTTTTCGATCGATCAATTGATTGAGCAAATTTTTCTTTTGGCGATCAAGCGTCCTTGATTGATTTCTTGAGTGTTTTTCATGTCTAAAATGTCCCAGCTTAGTAAGCCATGACCTATAACGCCGACAAGGTTAGATTTTGTATGAACTTTTTTTTCTAATTTTACTACTACTAGGCTTACTTAGCTGGGGCATTTTGGACATCGAAAAACACTCCAGAAATCAATCAAGGACGCTTGACCGCCAAAAGATAAATTTGTTCAATCAATTGATTGATCGAAAACAGATGCTCGCGTTCACTGGAATTGGCTTGAACTCGGACCCCTCTATTTTGCTAGGCCAAAGCTTAAAGCGTGGCTTTAACTTGGGCACATATGCATTAAAAGCAAATGTTTATATGGCATTATATTATATGGCAAGCCTGAACATGCCTAAAAACGCAGTTGGAGAAATAACTCCTTCACGCTTCGCAACGACAATTGATATTCCAGTTTCTGTGGGGCATAACATTCTAATTGCTGATTAGGCACATGTTGTTACTGAAAAAAAATTAATTCGACGAACCCAGGAAAACTGCAGAGAAAGCAATGGTTCGCTGGCGTTCCTTTGTGACCTTTAGGGATGTAAGGGCAAGGTGAGCCTTTTTGTTTAGTAGGTCAGCAATCAAGCCGTTCCACTGTCCACCTTCCTGCAACAGAGAACGGTTAGGGCGATTACACAGACTTGGTATGGCATGCAAGGCATAATAAGCAAACCATTCTGCCGCCCCATTTCCCGTCTTCCACTTGGTAGAGATCATATGAGAATCCAATATCGGAGCTGAGTCGTACTAGCAAGTCAATGCAGAGCCCGGTGCAACAAAGACTTTCCCATACGTCGGGTGATCCAGTTGTCCTGAAATGGAACTTACGATAGATTAATTATGAAAGTATTAAAATAGCCTTGCTGGCGACAGACAGGCTCATTGATTAGTGACTTACAACTACTGCATTGTACAGACTGGGCGAACAGACAGGCAGGCAGACAGACAGGCAGACAGACAGACAGACAGACAGACAGACAGACAGACAGACATGTAGTCACTGCAGTTCGTTCTACTCGAAGATGAGATGTATAGTGCAGCACTCGTACCAATTTGTGGGTCGAGCACGGCACTTTGCAGAGCGAGATTCACAGTGGCCGGTAAGATCTAAAATGTAAGGCCTATAACTCCATGCAACGGTAATTAATTATTAAGTATCGATAAAATCACCTATTCTTGTGTTAGGTCTGGCGAAGCTAATAGAAAATTCTAGTGCGTGCCTCACCGGGCTTTTTCATTATGACATAGGGGTCCTCCTGCAGAGTGACGATATTCAAGTGGTATCTTTCCGGCTTTCCACGAGGCGGAACAGCCTGTCCGCCGGGCCAGACGATGTCGCGTAACTGCAGCCCGCTCTCCGTGTTCCAACTGCCAACCTGCTTTCATAATTCAATTTATCAAAGTAATTGCTTCGTGTCCGGATATAATAAAGCCTGTTCCCGGAAAATTGCCCCTCACCGTACTCCAGACGCGCGATCGCTTCTTGTTGTCGTACGACAAATTAGTGATGTTAAATTCAGCAAACTTAACTGTCCCGTCCGGAAGAAATTCAATTTTCTGTTTATTGGATCCGCCGGCAGGAACGACGACTCTTCTCATGGCCCTTAAAATAATATTTTGAATCAATGTAAT
>LRSR01009671.1:0-28403 GCA_001579985.1 Hypsibius dujardini | reverse complement strand
CAGACAGACAGACGCATGAGATGTGTGCCTTAACGGCACTGTAAACTTCCCGCTGGTGTTAATTGCCACAGACAGGTTCGTTCGGCAGCGGCCACTGTCCGTTGGGCCAGGCGCAAGATATATTGCGCACCGCGTCGATTTGGAATTGCTCATCCCGTGACTAGACGAGATTAGCCTGTCGAAATATGTCTGAATTAGCAATAATTATGGCCCGTGATTAGGATGACTACAAACCGTGAGCCAAGAGGTTGCTTTCGTTCGCATTCTGCAGCGGCGTGAAAAATGATCGGTATCTCAACGGTCTTTTTCGACCAAAACGATATAGGTGTCCGATTTTTGGTTTTCTCGTCCGTCATGTTCCGGTTCCACCGTTTGACCAGCCGTCCGTCTGACCATCTTGCTGTCTGTCCTGACAGGTATGCTTATCACAAGGACTTCCATTGAAATATTATAACAGCATTGAATATTTAACCACTCTTCCCATCCAGTCGGCCATCCGTCTGGCGGTCAGCGCTCTCCGTTCATCGGCGCCTTCGGTATTCTTCCGAATCTGCAACAACTCTTACCGTGTTCCGTCGAATGGTCCAGCGCTCCGTCCATCCGTCTGGCGATGCACCTATTCGTCCGACCATTCACCGAACGGTTCGATCTTCTGTCTATTTGTCCGTCGCACCGTTCGGCGCAGTGCCGATGTATTAGTGGTCCGACAGACAGACAAAGAACCAAAAAGTCAGACATATCTGATGTCAACACAGACAGGCAAACAAACAAAAGAACAACAGACAAACAGGCCACTAAACAGACTGACAGACAGACAGACAGACAGACAGACAGGCAGGCAGGCAGGCAGACAGGCAGGCAGGCAGACAGGCAGACAGACAGGCAGGCAGGCAGACAAACAGACAGACTGATAAACAGACAGACAGACAGACAAACAGACGGATTAACAGATGGCATCGTTCATTAATCTATTTAAATTCATAAATTGATGTTGAAAAAGATACAAAAAGCAAATTTAGTCGCATTTAGCGTGTCTTTTCATCACTCGAGACGAGAGGTTGGCTGTCGGTGAAAATTCTGCGTACGAAATCGCAAGACATAACCATAAGCAAGACACTCATGAAGACGGTGATGAGGTAAAAAACTCTTTGGGCATAGACAAGTGTAGCTGCCGCGACGCCATAGATCACAAGAACCATTAGAAGGTCGAAAATCCCGCTAAACAGAGAAGACAAAAAACACATTTCTAATTACCTGTATTGTACCACGCCAAGTACCGGGATATTATCGTACACACCTGAAACGGGTAAGGGTAGCTCGCCGGTTGGTGCCTTTCCGCATGGCAAAATCCAAAACGATTCCGACAACAATTGAGACAGTAAATGACGGATCAGGATCCAGACCGGAATAGGAAGATCTGATGAGGCCCGGGAGGCCGGAAGGAAGTCGCTTGGTCCAGACCAGGGTCGGTATCACGTTCAACATGGTCACCAACACCGCCAAAAGGAGAATTTTGGTGTTTTCAACCACTTCAGATGTTGTGGTTGAGAGTGATATCACAGAATTCCGCTTATTGTAACACACCTGCAAAAACAAAAACGGATGGCTCAAACGGTCAGGCAGTTGGGCAAATCACTCCAGCCAGCATGCCGTCGGAGACCAACTAACTGACAAACAGACAGACGAAAAGACAAGCAAACAGGCAGGCAGGCAGGCAGAGAGACAGGCCGGCAGACAAACAGGCAGACAGTAAGAAAGGCAGACAGACAGACAGAGAGACAGATAGACAGGCAGACAGACAGACAGACAGATAGACAGGCAGACAGACAGACAGACAGACAGACAGACAGACAGATAGACAGACAGATAGATAGACAGGCAGGCAGACAGACAGACAGGCAGACAGACAGAAACTACCTTTACCTTGGCAAAGTAGAGCAGTAACGCGAGAAGGATACCGTTTTCTCCACATGTAACGTAAGACAATACCGTCACAAAAACTGCAAACAGCGGAAATATTGAGACCCTGGCAGGCCACGTTGAAGTTCTTCGCTGCATCGATTGCAATCGCGAGACAAAACTGCCGAGAAAACAGACGAGGTTTGTGCAATAAAAGATAAACCAAACCGGATGAAACCATTCGACTGGGACGTACCGTCTGGCGATCCAGTGAATGGGGAACGAATACAACGCCACCATGGCTAACAGCGCTGTCTCGAACAACGACACCATCGAGTAAGTAGTGAGGTAGAATGCGGCCCACATGGCGACAGCGGAAGGGATGGAGGAACCGGCAAAGATGTCATCGCCACTAACTTCAGCAAAATTTCTGTGTTCAACGCGGTAAAGAAAAAGTTAAATGTAGATCCATCTGTATGAGATTCAGTAGCAGTGAGGAGACAGGCAAAACAGACACTTGCGGTCGTCGTTCAGATAGACAGACAAACTAAAGGATAAACAGAGTCAGCAAGGCAGAGAGGCAGATATACAGACAGACAAACAGACAGACAGGCAGGCAGACAGGCAGACAGACAGACATACAGGCAGACATACAGACAGACAGGCAGACAGACAGACAAACAGACAGGCATGCAGGCAGACAGGCAGACAGACAGACAGACAGACAGTACGAGTACACTGACTCACCGGTTAAATAGAAGAACAACGCCAGCGACCACATTGACCAGCACATGGTCCAGTAGGAGCGAGCGCCCTTCTTGGCAATAAAGAGGCAACAAATGCATCACAACCACTGCCGCGAAGAAGGCCGGCAGCTGAACTGCATAAAAGCGCGCGACCTGTCCGAGAACATCTAGCCAGGCAACCGTGATGGTTACATCGTACGCGCATTCCGCATTCAAAAACAACTCCAATTGCGGAAATGAATCTCCGAGTTTCGCAGGTGCTTGGAGTTTGAGCGGGAATCGGTTCAGCCGTTGATGCTGTAGGAGTTTGTAAGTGTCCTGCCGAAACGGCCCCGACACCGTGAATCGCGCCATCCCGCGGTTGGTCTTACACTGGTCCGAGACCGTCACGTCGACATGCAATGCGTGCCAGATTTCCTGCAGGTCTACATGCAGTCGGAAGTAGCTCGATCCCGTCGGCTGGAATCGTTGCGTTACGCCCAGAAGTACTTCCCAAAAGGATATGGAAGGGATAGACTCCTTCGTAGGAGTCGGTTCCACTTGTAGCGTGATGACGTCCTCGCTTTTCGGAAGTTCAAAGAGTAAAACAATACGGGAACTGCCGGAGGAGGAGGGGTGAATTTTCCACGGATCGGACAATAAAGTGTAAAATTGGCCGTTTTCGGAGAACCATGGCACACGGGTCGGGGAGATGTTCAGTGGGAGTCGTCCTGAACAGGAGGCGTCCAGGCAGAGGCTGATCCATTTTGGGCGCCAGTGATTACTGCGCAAAAAGATGGTCAAGATAACCAAACCTGTCTGTCTGTCTGTCTGTCTGTCTGTCTGTCTGTTTGTCTAGCTGTCTGTCTGCCCTTGTACCTTCTTATAAAAATGTCTCCAACAGAACCGTCAACAACGAGAGCGTGTGCCGATGCCGGCTGGTACTTCTTCGTGTTCAAACGAAGCGGACCCGAATTCTCAAATCGAATATCCGCCAAATCTCTCGGTTTCTCGGTCGTTCCGTCCGCAGTGAAGTTTTGATCTGGTTTTGGATTAACAAAATACTTCCGGGCAGTTTCCAACCGACGGTCGACATCCTCGACGAGTCCCGTCTTAGTCTTTCCATCCACCATCTCAAAGATCGCTTTGGCCACGGCCAGCGTCAGTTGCTTGCACCAGACGATACATAAATGGTCGGTGGAGGCCCAAACCGCCGGAATAGACGTGGTCGTCATACTGAGAAAGCGTTCGTTTCCCGCAAACAATCCAGACAGATCACTGCGATCACTGCGGACCAGCACGTCGCGATGACCGCCTGCAAAGGAGACCATCACCACGTCTTTCAGCGTGCTGTTTGCACTCCGAGACCAGTAATCGTCGATATCGGCGTAAAACTCTTCCATCTCCGCGTCGACCAGCAGAATGGGCTGGTGCGGCGTCGATAACGTGAAGATCGTGTTGACTGTGGACGTGTCGAAGCCGGGCTTGAGGAAGAGGCCGCGTGCGATGAGTCCACCGACAGAGTGACCGATGAGGATCACTTTTTGATGGGGCCTGCCGTAGAGGGAAGGAATGTGGAGTAGACATTTAAGAACGAAATCGGTCTGTGATGACAGGAAACCGCCGTATAGAGCTGCAAAAATGGAAATGAGTTACAATAAACGGACAGACAGGCAGACAGACAGACTGTTACACAGGCAGACAAACAGATAAGCAGACAGTTAGGGAGGCAAACAAACAGGCAGACAAGCAGAAGACAGTTAGGAAGGCAGACAGACAGATAAACAAGCAGGCAGAGCTGCAGGCAGGCAAGCAAGCAGGCAGACAAACAAGCAGGCAGACAGACAGACAGTTAGGAAGGCAGATAGACAGATAAACAAGCAGGCAGAGCTGCAGGCAGACAAACAAGCAGGCAGACAGACAGGCAAGCAGACCGCCAAGCATATAGATGAACACATTGAAAGATAGATAGACGAGCAAAAGATGAGACACAAACCGGCGAGTTCTTCATTGAAGTCGATGGTGAAAACATCGAACTTGACGTTATTCTGCCGTTTTTCCGACATCCTCAACAGAACCGACCCAATCGACCGGCCTTGGCGATAGCTTCCTGCATTCCCGGGAATAAACAGTACAGGAATTCCTGAATACACCTTTCTCTCATATGCTGCAGTACGGGCGCCTTCTCCGTAGACGTAGAGTCCGTATTGGGGAAAACGCTTCACGACGGATTCGTCCATCTCGATGGGCTATGAATGACAGGCAAACTCGGTTGAAAAAAGGCCCAGGGGATTTATTACCAAACTCGTTAGAAGAAGAGCTCTGGCTGGAATCAGTGAACTTGCAGTTCGTACCACGTAGTTGGGATACTCGAACATGTAGGTCATTTGACAGAGATTAGGCTCGAAATTCGCTAAGACATCCCACAGTCCGAGAGCAAATAATCCAAGTGAAACCGCACCCAGCACCAGTTTCAGTGGCAGGTATCGCATCGTCGACTTTTGAATAGCTAGCTGACTGCAATTGAAATATCAGGAATCAAGGCCAGAAGCAGGCCACAATGGTCGGCAGACAGACAGACAGACAGACGGACAAACAGACAGACAGACAGACAGACAGACAGACAGACAGACAGACAGAAAGTTAGACAGACAGATTGATTGATATACAAACAGACAAACAAGCAAATAGACAGACAAACAGTAGAGACAGCCGCTCTTCTAGGTTGGGCAAGTCGATAAACAAACAGGCAGACAAATGGGAAAAAATGGTCACAACCTACCTTCGATGATGATTTTCTCAGTCTTCGATTTGTCCGGTGATGATTACTCTTTCGACAGACCTAGTTCACGCTCCAGATGCTCTAAAGGGATGTCACACAGCGGCGGAATGCCGCCTTCCGGTGTGTCCTTAACTCGATAATACAGTGCCGTTCGGGTAAATTCATCTTCAGCGGAGAGGGTTGTTAAGTCAGCGAAATACGCCAAATCGGAAGTACTATACATGAGGCAGTCATATATATTACCGACAGACACCTGCTCTATTCCGTTTTCGGGCATCAATCGAAGGCAGATAAAGCCATAGCAAAGCGGTGTGAAAAACACCAGGCAGCAGATCAGCAGCGGAACCACAATTGCCCAGTACCTGGAAAACGGTCGCTCAATCAATCAATCAATGCCTGACCTGTACGGTACTGCATCATGGGCCCAGTTAACAAACAGTCAATCAATCAATCAATGCCTAACCTGTACGGTACCGCATAATCGGCCCAGGTAACAAACAGTCAATCAATCAATCAATCAACGCCTAATCTGCACGGTACCGCATAATCGGCCCAGGTAACAAACAGTCAATCAATCAATCAATCAACGCCTAACCTGCACGGTACTGCATCATCGGCCCAGGTAACAAACAGTCAATCAATCAATCAATGCCTAGCCCGTACAGTACTGCATCATGGCCCCCAGGTAAGAAACAGTCAATCAATTACTCATGTTCAATACTTATTTCATATTGATTTCAATAGCCAATGAGGAGAACGATAATTTTTTTTCGAACGATAATCGCGCAACTACATAAACAAAAATAAATAAATCCATAAATCTATAAACAAACTAAAGAATAATCGGCCCAGCCAATTGATCAATCAATCAACCTAACGGAACAGCAGCACGAACACTCTATTCAACACAACAATCAACCGATCCAACGCATTGTAGCATACAAAAGAAGCGACCACTTACTGATTCGGCAAAAAATCGATTCCAATCTCCTCCAAATACTCTGGTGGGACGAAAATCCACACCAGATAAATAACTGCAGAAGAAATTACACCAACCTTTACTTACAACTACTTCTTTTACGGAGAGGAGGAGAAATTTTATTATTTTAATTATAAAAAATATTAATAAAAAAGATTAAAAAATAAAGAAAAACTTACGAGCCGCCGCAATCGACGCCAAAAATAGCGCAAACCTGCAAAATGTCAAGCTGAAAAGCAATATGTTTTACTTAAATAATGATAATTCTGTGGTACCCGTAAATCGCTCGTTCAGGCGAGGGAGCGGGCGAAGGATGTTCGGAGGAAGAAGAAGATCGCGCAGCGGCCAAAGAGGCTCTCCGTTTTTCGTGCATACAATACGCCCTCCGTTGCTCCAATTCAAACCTCAAAATGAAGCAAAAAAATCATGTCCGCTTTTCAAAAATTTAAAACAGTAAAGGAGAAGGAGAGGGAGAACAGTAAAAGGAGAACCTGCCAATATCCGGATACTAAAAAATATTACTTTTTAATTTTTATAAATTCGGAACCGAATTTTGAATAGTTATTTGTTCTGCGCAGCTCACCAAACAACAACAAATGCATGGTATGCCATGCGCGACAAAGACGAAATCCAGTCTCTTTTCCGTCTTCTCCATGTTTTACCCCGAAAAAAAACTAAAGTCAGCGACTGCGTGGAATTTTTCTTTATCAGCCATCTCTTCGTTGTCCGGGATTGGAATTGCGAGCGGACCAAATGGCGACAAGAAAACGAAAGAATGCCGAGACACCACTGGAGATGTCTCCTGCATCGCCTCCAGCAGAATCCCGACCTAAAACATCTCCCATTTTCAAGCGACGCACGATGCCCACCTTGACGTTCGACAAACTCGTCACCCTGCTCGACTCCAAAGCCGTGTCCATCCCTGAAATCTGGACGAAAATGGTGGACCGCGGATCGGCCACGGTGATGTTCAGCCAAATGGACTTCCTCTGCGGAGGAAGCCCGAAATTCCTCAAGTACCTCCGCATCAAATGGGAGTCCACACCACCGGAGCCCCCGAAACCGATTCCCAGTGTGTTTGTCGATCAGCAGACCATCTCGGAGACGATCATCTCGGCCATTTTGGGGAGGAATTTCGTGAAGGAAGTCGGGGACGTCGTTAAATTGCTGAATTATCTTCTTGCCTGTCCTTTGACGGTGACACCTCCGCTTCCTCCGATAAACACCAAACCTGGAGCCGCCGAAACAAAGCGGCCGATTTCTGATCCAAATACGGTGTTAGCCTTGGGTTCAGCGCCGGGCGCAGAAGACGTAACGGACCATTCCTTAGGATCGCCTGCCGCGTCCACGATTAATTCGACGGGAGATTCCTACGTCGAGACGGAGGCGTGTGCTCCGGCTTCCTCGAATCTGGGAAATATTTCCTTTATAGTGACTGGTGAGTCTTTCGGATCCCATTATTAGTCGATCCTGGGAGCAGATGCACTCTTTCGACCAGATAAAGCGTATCATGCTATTGATTGATTGGTTGATTGACTTATATTTTTGTAAATCAATCCACCAATCAAGCAAGCGGTTGATTGGTTGATTAACTTATATTTTTGTAAATCAATCCACCAATCAAGCAAGCGGTTGATTGGTTGATTGAGTTATATGTTTGTAAATCAATCCACCAATCAAGCAAGCGATTTATTCTTCAGCTGATTGTATGACCATGTTTTGTAAAACTAATTGACAAGCAAATTTGCAACCGTTTCAGGCCAGGAAGCCACATCTGGAGTGAGTCACACTGAAGACAAGTCATCGAGCAAAACGCGGGCTGGTCGAAAGTCAACCAAGACTGGTAATTAGTAACTGTTTTTTGTATTCCAATTCTCGACTATTTTCATCTCGTTTTTTTAAAACCAGAAACTTTGGTGACGGCAAAAATTCCGACTGAAAAAGCGATCTTCCCGAGGAAAAAGGCAAAAACCTTCATGACTGACCGTAGTCCCGCCCCGCGTCGCACGCCTGTCATCAACAGATCTGCCTTCGCCGATCTCAGCTGCTACTATTGGACGAAAAATGCTCCGCATCGGACAGCACTGGTGAAAAACGGGGAGGTTTTCATCGAAAAAGAGGTTTTGGTGAAGCTACAGACCGAATTTCCGCCGGTGTCGGGCGATTTCAATTCGTACGGATGGGAATTGCTGCGACATATGTTGGGAGATTATCAGCGCATCCGTGAAGTCCGGAGGGAAGCGGGGATGCACTTTGGTATCCTGCGAATGCTGGGAAGCAACGTAATGGAAAATGTTCGAGGTAATGTCTGCCTGCCTGCCTGCCTGCCTGTCTGTCTATCTATCTATCTATCTGCCTATTTGTCTGTCTGTCTGTCTGTCTATCTGTCTGTTTGTCTGTCTGTCTGTCTGTCTGTCTGTCTGTCTGTCTGTCTGTCTGTCTGTCTGTCTGTCTGTTTTAGTTTTCGTTCCGACTTTTCGTAGAACACGTCGCGGAAGTTTTCAAGAACAGCGCATTTGACCCAGCAGTCTTCAAGGCCTACATTGCAACAAGATTCACCGCTGTGGTAAAGAGATCTGAAGTGAAGCAGTCAACTTCTCTGATGGCGTCCGTTCTCTACAATCCCAATTACTTTCCCTCCGGAAATGCCAGTGGCACTGCCACGGAGCCGTATTATGTGACGCCAGCACCGGGTCGTACTTGCCTGTCGGAGAAGCATTCCCTGTACGTGGACTCGTACGCTCTTGCGGAACTTCAGCGGTACTATGGCCCTGAATCCTCATGCGGTGCCAGCGGGATTGTCGATTACTCCTGGAGAATATTAGTGCGTCTTTGTGGGGGAGAGACCAAGTTTCAGGAAACTGTTCTCGCTAACCGAGAACGCATCAAGCTTTGCGGTGGTGTTGCCGAAGTTTTTGGCGAAAATATTTTGGCTGGCCTATATGGTATTAATTAGGGCTTGCCTGGTCTGCTTTATCTTTCTGCCTGTTGCTAGCTGTGTGTGTCTGTCTGTTTGCCTGCTGGCCTGTCTGTCTGCATATTTTCTGTTTGTCTGCCTACCTGCCTGCCTGCCTGTCTGCCTGTCTGTCTGTCTGTCTGTCTGTCTGTCTGTCTGTCTGTCTGTCTGTCTGTCTGCGTGTTTGTCTGTCTGCCTGCCCGCCTGGTGGTCTGTCTAGTTGTTTTGACTGTCTGTCTGTCTGTCTGCTTGTTTGTCTGTCTGTTCGCTTGTCTGCCTGCCGCTCTGTCTGTCTGCCGGTCTGCCGGATCGAACTAGTTTGTATTTGATCTGTCTGTGTGCCCATTTGTCGGCGTGTCTGCGTGTCTTTTTTTATGTCTGACAAATGTTAATTCCCATTTTTGTGTTGACAGACCACGCTTGTTCTCTTCACTCCTCGGAACTCCGGAAACTCGGCTCCCTCTACACCTTCACGTATCGTCATATGAAGAACCGCATGGACGGCATTATCAAGCATCACGAAGAAGGGCACGGTCCAACGGCATGGAAAACGCGAGGTGAACCCGAACCGGCCATTGTGACCCTCCTTCGGGCACAAAAGTACTGGCTTCAGCCGGCAATCGACCGGACACGCCTTCGACCGGGACATGATGTGTTCATCACCACGTCGGTGCTCACGGACCTCAACAACTCATGGGGCCCAGACGCGCCGGAAGGATCTATAAAAAACTACAGGTTTGTTGCTTTCATGTCTGAAGTTGTTAGTGTCTCAAGCGGATTCTAAGATTTTAACACCCTTCTACTCCAAATTCAATTTGGAATCGACTGACATCAGCAGAACCTTTATGGGATGCCAGGGGGCGGAGCTATCTGCTAGTTTCAATCTAGGCTTCTGAGTGACATCGCACGGGGCTTGGTTGATTGATTGATTCATCAGCCACGTTTCCGAAGTTTCATTTTGTTGATCCGAACGACTGCAAAACATTTGATTTCAAGTTCTTTGAAACCCTTCCACTCCGAATTCGATTTGGAATCGACTGACATCAGCAGAATCTTTACGGGATGCCAGGGGGCGGAGCTATGGGCTAGTTTCAATCTAGGCTTCTGAGTGACATTGTGACATTGCAGAAATGACTCATAGCTCCGCCCCCTGGCATCCAAATAAGATACTGTTGATGTCAGTCGATTCCAAATGAAATTTGGAGTGGAAGAGTGCCAAAAATCTTGGAATCAACGTTTTGAAATGGTTTGAATAGAATAAATTAAAATTCGGAAACGTTTCTGATGAATCAATCAATCAAGCCCCGGGTCATATTTTGACTTTGTATTCCCAGCTGGGAGCTAATATTGCACATGCTGGGCGGGCTTCCGGTCATCCGACAGCTTGCGGATCTGAAGATTTTCCCCTACGCCATCGGCTCCTACTTGGAGGACGAGACGCTGCTGGCGATCTGTCTGCACGTCGATGGAGTGTTCAGTCTGCAGCAGTCGATGCACCCCAAGTACCTTGTCAAGTTCTGCAACGATAAAATTCGGCGCCTGCGATATCGGCCGAAGCGGAACGACAACCGCCGGGAGAAGAATCGACGCAGACGGGAAGGCCTTCCCGCAGACTGATCTGCGCCCAAACGTCCAACGTGCTCTCGTCCTGAAAGAAATGAGCTCACAATTGGAACGTTTGAAGTGATCGGTGACTGGACCAGAAATGGCAGCAGAGAAAACTGCAATGACCACATGGACAATAAATTTTTACTCTCAAGTGAGATTTTCGTTTTGAAACATAAGAAGTATGTTAAACGCGACCGTAAATTGACTTCTGCGAGTCGGCATGGGTGGATGGACAATCGATTTAGTTTCTGGAGCTCCGTATCAGCTGTGTATGGCGAGCCGAATGGGACAGCGAAGGGGTAGCAATATGGCGAGCCCAATGGAACAGCGAAGGGGTAGCAATATGGCGAGCCCAATGGAACAGCGAAGGGTAGCAATATGGCGAGCCGAATGGGCACCATAATTAATGAGTCATGTTTCCACTAGGAATTTCGTCTTTCTTGTTCTGAATCATCAGTTCGTTATAGGACCCAATTATGTGACTGTGTCTTAAAGTTTAATCTTTTCGGACTTTCGTCGTTGGACTCCCCTTCGTTTCAGTTAATATTTTTAAGTTTGATCCGCCTTTTTTATCATCAATATCAGTCACATACTAGTGCTTAGTGATTGAGTGGACACCTTTGACCGACAACACACACTCTTGGACGCCGTCGGGGCTGCAGAGACATGCCAGACACGAAGTTGTACGAAATTTTGGAGATTTCGAAAGACGCAACGGAAGTTGAGATTAAACGGGTGCGTTACAAGTTACTCTCTTTTGAACATCCCATATTTCCGAGCTGAGGCTGTCGATTGATTGGTTGATTGACATGAATAGTAGAATGTGAATTCGACTTTGTCGGCTGTCGATTGATTGGTTGATTGACATGAATAGTAGAATGTGAATTCGACCTTATCGGCTGGTGCTTGATTGGTTGATTGACATGAATAGTAGAATGTGAATTCGACTTTGTTGGCTGTCGATTGATTGGTTGATTAACATGAATAGTTGAATGTGAATTCGACTTTGTCGGCTGGTGCTTGATTGATCGATTTGATGGAATGTGTCCGTGCTTGATTGATTGATTTGATGGAATGTGTCCGTGCTATTATGCTTCTTTCTGTTTTATTACATGCCCATTGTTTGTTTTTGTCAGGCCTACCGTAGACTGGCAAGGGAATACCACCCCGACAAGAATCCTGGCCAGTCGAATGATGATATGGTACGTCGGTCTGGCAGGGTAATTTGTTTTCAATCGGGGATTTATTTACAGTGATTTCTTCGTGTAGTTCAAAAAAATCAGTTTTGCCTACACTGTTTTAACGGACGTTAATAAGAGGGCCATCTATGATCGGCATGGACTACCGGGATTGCGGGACGGACTGTCCGCAGGTCTATTCGGCGAACCACCGGAAACACCTGAGCAGCAAATCTGTACGTTCTTCTCGTGCCAATCGATCAATCAACGCATTACCTCCTCATTCAATCATCCAATCAACGCATAGCCTCGTCATTCAATCGACCAATCAACGCATAGCCTCGTCATTCAATTGACCAATCAACGCATCACCTCCTCAGTCAATCATTCAATCAACGCATAACCTCGTCATTCAATTGACCAATCAACGCATAGCCTCGTCATTCAATCGATCAATCAACGCACAGTCTCGTCATTCAATCGATCAATCAACGCACAGTCTCGACATTCAATCGACCAATCAACGCATAGCCTCGTCATTCAATCGATCAATCAACGCACAGTCTCGTCATTCAATCGATCAATCAATCAACGCAATGTCTCATCATTCAATCATTCAAATATGTTATTGTTGTTACATCGAATGTTTTCTCATTCTTCGCAGACGACGTGGAGGAAGTGTTGACTGGATTGTTGGTGGAAGTCGCACGCTCCTTCCGTTTGGAGTTCCCCGCCGGCGGCATCCAGGAATTCACGCGCGGTTCCCTGCGCGTAATCGATGCCGTCTACCGGAGGGACTTCCTCACAATCATCTCGGAAACAGTCAAACTCAGCGTGCAAGTCTACAAAGCCCTGCCGAGTAACGTGCCGCCGCCGCGTCGCGAGGAGGACCGCTTCTAACTCCTCCACGCACCGCGCACCGCGCACCTCCACGCACCGCGCACCGCGCACCTCCACGCACCGCGCCGTGAGTCTCCTCCGCACAATCTCATTTGCGGCACGGAGAACAACGAGAAAGACACGACACATGAGGACTCAAGTATTCTGCAATTCCTTATGACAAATGGACAATGCTCCCTGATCAGCTCTATACATACACACGTGGCAAAAACCTTGCGCTAACCGAATTAAGTCACTACACTCGTTCATAAGCTGTTGTAGACAGCGCCGAGTCAAAGTGCTTGATTCGGGTAGCGCAAGGTTTTTGCCACGTTTGTAGTTCGTTTTGTTTTCATGCCATGTGAATGGTTTTAAATGTGTTTACCGGGTTCGGGAATGCTTTTGAGGCCAACTTAGAACGTCATTTCTCGTTCACTACTGAGCCCACTGCTTTGTGTTTTTTTTTGTTACAACGCCTATCGATGTGAGCATCCACTACAGGCTAAAAAATTTATTTATTCTAGACGCCGAAAAATCCCAGACAAAAACCAACGGCAGACCCGATCTCAATAATGGCCCAGGTCACACCGTCCTTTGCTACCGAAAGAATAATTCGTTCCGTAAAACCAAAACCTACTTTGAATAGCCTGCCACAATAACGCAGCGAAAAAAAAGTTTCATGAGACGGGTGCCTTTATGAGAAATACAATGCCCCGATAACCTGGACCACAGACAATTTCCACCGGAGTACACAAAAGCTTTCCCGAACCCGGTAAAGAACGCGACTGTTGCCGCGAACATTGGCGAGCAGTCTTGTGGCTCTCCGTGAATTCACTAGCAATAACAATCAAATCAACAGCAACTGATATCAGTATGCAGTGCAGTCTTGTGGTATTGCTCGAATGAATCAGGACAGCTATCAATCAAGCTAAAAAAATAGATCAGTGCAATCGGATCTCAGGTCTTCCTTATTTTTTTGGCTCATTTTTTTTCTTAACATCATGTTGCGTGGCGGTAGTGCCACTTTACCGCCGGGGGCGATTCCCACGGATGAACTGCTTGTTGGCGAAGGGAAGCCGGGCGCAATGGGCGCGTCGGACATTTTGTCTCTTACCACGCCGTTGGGCCGGATTTATCGGATCGCCATGACGACCGGGTATCTGCCGAAGCGGGAGGAGCTCCGGCCGCAGCCGGTGGGCATTCAATGGCCGGGCGCGTGGCAAGCCTTCACGAAGACAAGGGAGGAGAAGATGATGTCGAATCTGTTTGAGAGCTGCGTTTTCAAGACCTGTCTCAGCACTGTCGGAGGTGATTGATTGATTGATTGTAAATCATTTTTTAATTTAAATACATTCGTATTCGCAGTCGGTTGATTGGTGGATTGTGCCTTAATTGTATATGCGTTTTTATTTTTAATTAGTTATCTTTAATTTAATTGAAATCACAATTTGGTCACGTGCTGACTTTTAATTTGATTTTTAATTTAATTTAAGTTCGAAATCTTGATTTAAAAAACATTAATTAAAGCTTTTGTTAGATGGCTTTTGCAAAAAGAATTTTGCGAAACAATTGGTTTTGATCTCAACTAAATTGATTGATGTATTGATTGATTGGCTTTTTTGTTTCTTGTTCGTTTTGTTCAGTGGGCTATGATTTAAAAATATATCTTCTTCTTTTCAGGCTTTGTGATCGGTGGAGCGTTGGGGTTGTTCGGCGCCAGTGTGGATCCGTATTATACAATGGGCGGCCAGGTGGACCCGGCGAAGCAAACCGTGAGGGAAGTCTTCCGGGATATGGGCTCGCGGAGCTTGTCTAGTGCAAAAAACTTTGCTCTCGTCGGAGCGTTGTTTGCCTCGATTGAGTGCACAATCGAAAGTGTAAGATTCAGCGCATGATTAATTCAGACAGTCTGTCTATCTGTCTGTCTGTCTGCCTGCCTGTCTGTCTGTATGTCTATCTGTCTGTCTGTCTGTCTGTCTGCCTGCCTGCCTGCCTGTCTGTCTGCATGTCAGCCTGTCTGCCTGTCTGTCTGTCTGTCGGTCTGTCTGTCTGTCTGTCTGCCTGCCTGTCTTCCTGCCTGCCTGCCTGTCTGATTGTCTGTTTCTTTGTCTGTTTGTCTCCTCGGCCACATGATTTGACATTTTCTTTAAAACCCAGCTCATTTGTCCTTTTTTAGTATCGTGGGAAATCTGACTGGCAAAATTCAGCATATTCCGGTGGCGCAACGGGATTCCTCATCGGACTGCGAGGTATTGAAACAGCTGCCCAGTACTTTTGTCAAGTGTATTTTTAGTCCCATTTCAGTTCGATTATTGACGTTTCTGCCTGACTTATTACTCCCATGATTCAGGAAGCTTCGAGGTGTTTAAAGTGCAGAGTCTCATATTTTTTTCTTGCATTTTTCAAACAGCGGGAGTGAAACCGGGAATAATCGGTGGCGCCGTCTTTGCCTGCTTCTCCGTTGTCATTGACAAGTACATGCACATGAGCTAACAACTCATTTGCTCCCCTTATCGGTGAAATGGAATTGAAAGGAGGAAGCTAAATCAGTCTGTGATCCGGAACGAGAAAAAAATCCCAATCAAGCAATCGATCGATGAATCAATACGGCATGTCCAATCGGCGCACCGCCTTGGGAACTGTGTCTTCCGGTTGTTTTGGCCCTGTTCGAGAAAAGTTTGAGATATTCACCCTTCTTATTGCTTATGAGTCTTATTATTGCTGTGTTGGTCGGTTGTTGGTGTGGTGGTGCGGGAAAGACGACTTACGCGCTTCCTCGGGAATGTGATCGTATAGTGGGAACTCAAACAGAAGGAGCATTTGGATGAAATGAGGAAACTGGATGTGAAGACAACGTAAAGCAAATCATTTTATGCGGAGCTCAGTATACAATGTCTGTCTGTCTTATCTGTCTGACTACCTGCCTGTCTGTCTGTCTGACTGCCTGTCTCTCTGTCTGTCTGACTGTCTGACTACCTGCCTGTCTGCCTGTCTCTCTGTTTGTCTGACTGCCTGTCTGTTTGACTGACTGACTGACTGTCTGTCTGTCTGTCTGTCTGTCTGTCTGTCTGCTTGCCTCGGCTTCAGACTTACTTTAACGTACAGCTCCGGCGGCATGGGAATGACCGGGCTGGTTGTGAGCTTATATTCCTGATACTCGAGCTTTCTGCGGAAGCGAAAAAATAAGCAGTTTTGCAAGTTTTCCTCCCGCATTTGAGTTCATCAAGTGCGTGCGGTTCGGTCTCGTTGAAGAGTGCGCGCTGTATGTGCTTACTTGCCGAAACGAACGTCCGAGTGTTGTTCCAGTGCCGGCATGCTCCAAAACAGGAGCACCCCCGTCACCAGGATGGGACTGCAGACGGCGAGCCACATCCACTCCTCGCAGATGACGTGGGTGAAGATTGTGAAGATACCCCACCACTGCATCATTTCACCTATATACAACAGGGAGAGCGAAACTATAATTCCTAACATCAATTACACAGTCTCAAGACAAAACTACGTTCGACCCAGACAGGCGTTCGTGCTCGTGAATTTTCAGACAGGAAGGGGATGAAAGAGACAACCTCGAACGAAGGGACCTGGTTAAGGTCGTCTACATCCGGCCAATGAAACGTACATACTCATTTGTCAGACACAGACAGGAAAGCCTGGCACAGACAACCGAGCTAGATTACAGACAACAATTTGGTCCCTGACCAGATCACTGCTAAAACACTTTGGTCTCTGACCAGATCACTGCTACAACAATTTGGTCTCTGACCAGATCACTGTTACAACAATTTGGTCTCTGACCAGATCACTGCTACAACAAGTTGGTCTCTGACCAAATCACTGCTACAACAATTTGGTCTCTGACCAAATCACTGCTACAACAATTTGGTCTCTGACCAAATCGATCACTACTACTACACAAGTTGGTCTCTGACCAAATCACTGCTACAACAATTTGGTCTCTGACCAGATCACTGCTACAACAATTTGGTCTCTGACCAGATCACTGCTACAACAATTTGGTCTCTGACCAAATCACTGCTGACTTGTATTTTTCATCACGTGGTTGATTATTTGATTCGGCCCTTGTGCGGACTGGTCTGCGTATGCAGATGGTTGATGGAGATGGATGACTCACTCTTTTCCTTTTTTGTTTTTCCGGCTCAGAATTCTCTTGAAATTTAAGGTTTTTCGAACTAATCTTTAGCTCATAGTTTGCGGACATAACCGAGGAGGACGGATGCAGCATGAGACGAGGTAGTACAGGCATTCTTACCAAAGTAATTCGGATGTCTGGACCACGTCCACAAATCTACGACATTATGGGAAATTAATACAGAAACCTGACTGAAAAAGGAACGCTCACACTTAGTGTCGCGTAAATGACGCGTCTGAATTGCGGTTGCTTACCGTCGGTGCAGAAGTCATCTTCGTTGGAGAGCTTCTGTCGGAACCGGAACTTTTGTATGTCCGCGAAGAACTCGACGAGGAATCCCACGGACCACATCACAATGCCCAAACTATCGCGATCGCTCAAGTGCCGTCCGCTATTGCTATCCCCATCCCCATCCGGAAATGCCGTGCAAACCGGCGAATTGATCTGTCAATGATTTATATGATGGAGTGCTGACTGACTGACTGACTGATAAACTGACTGACTGACTGACTGATAAACTGACTGACTGACTGACTGATAGACTGACTGACTGACTGACTGATAGACTGATAGACTGACTGACTGACTAGAGGGAATACCGACTGAGATTGTCTCCCGCAAGTCACTCGACGGGGAATCAGATTCTCTCGCTTGTCTGGATTTATGCATACTCACCAAGACTACCGGAAGGCTGACCACGAAAACCCAGACCGCCTGGATAGTCCAGAAAACGGCGAACCGTATAGTTCGCCGCGGGAACGGATGCGCCTCATCCGACGGGTCGATCGTCTCGATGTCATCGCTCCGTTCGTGGTCTGTTCGAGCAGGCGACGGCATACAGGCAGCTCGCACAACGAGGTAGGTGGATAGGCGGATCGCCCAGACACAGACCAACACTGTGGTTATTAGCTGCCGTAATTGGAATGTCTGGAAAAAGCCACAAATCAGACAAACAGACAGACAGACAGACAGACAGACAGACAGACAGACAGGCAGACGAACAGCCAGACAGACATACATACAGACATGCAGACAGACATACATAGATAGACAGGCACACAGATAGACAGACACACAGACAGACACACAGACAGATAGACAGATAGACAGGCAGGCAATCTGCATTCGCCGAAAAAAGGCAAGCAATTAAGACATTCAATTACTTGTGCAAGAAAAAGTGTCATGAGAGCCACCACGCAGAATACCATCCCGCCCATGCCATCTTTGATTTTGTCCACCCTTCCAATTACGGTAATAAGGAAGCAGCAGAACTGCAATCCGATATTAACGATCAAACTGATGATTATATGGTGGGCATCCAAAATCTCCACACCACCGCCACCACTCCCCGGTGCCCATAATGGGAGCAACCAGGACTTCCGGTCGATAAACCAGGGTTCACTGCCGCTCGAATTGTTCATCTATGAAACGGCTAAATAAATTCCCGGCACCGCAGTCTCCCAGACAGACAGACACTCCCAGCTGTGCCACTTCAGGTGCCGAAGCAATCAATAATTACTTGCATAACTTTTTCCAAATTTTTGTACTCGTACCATAAAACAATAGCTCAGCCAAAAAAAGCTTTGCTTCCAACATGTCTGAAACAGACAAAGAGTTGATAACTGCTTCCGCAGATTCAGTCAACACGTCCGGATCAAACTAAATACATGGTTCGTCGATGGGTTCGTCACTGGGTTCGCCGATGGGTTCGCTGATGGGTTCTCTGATGGGTTCGCTGATGGGTTCGCCGATGGGTTCGCCGATGGGTTCGCCGATGGGTTCGCCGATGGGTTCGCCGATGGGTTCTTTTTGCGTAACTGTCTTACACACACATACAGTCAGTCAGGCAAACAGACAACTGGCTCGGGAGTTGACCGACGTGATTATATGATTGCGTTGAGGGGGGAGCGAGAGCTCAATATATGAAAAAAAAACGGATAAAACGGTTCCTCCCTGAGCGGCGCGCAAAACACCCGGTTGGAGAATAAAGAAATTGAAAGGAAGAGAATAATGTCTGTGTGTGTGTCTGTGTGTGACTGTGTGAACAGCCAGTGTGGTGGTGGTGAGAGAGCACAGCCCGAGGGATCAAACGGAAGGGAGAAAAAACTAAGAGGACTGAGAAGAGTGAGGACTCACGAGTCGATCGACAGACGGACAGACAGACACAAGCTCCGGCATTTGTCAGCGTCAATTGTGCCTCGATCCACCAACTCAGCCAACGACACACACACACACACACACACACACACACAACGAGACTGATTGCTTTTTAGTTTGTCTTCGGCTGAACGCAGGAGTCCGTTTTGGGACAGGACAGGACGGGACGGGACGAAAGGGACACGCGGCGACCCTTAACGTCGATTTCCGGTGGCGGTTAAGGTTCCCCGGGGTGGTGCGTGTTGTGTCGACGTGTATATGTCGTTTGTACGCTCTCTCTCTCTCTCTCTCTCTCTGACGAAATGAGAGAGATGTTTGATGATTGAACAAGAACCCGGGAGAGCGAGGATGGGTGGAAGTGGAAGTGAAATACATCGGTGGCATGGTGGTGGTGGGGGCACAAGTCGTGCTTGATTGGCTGAGAGTATTTCCGGGCATATGGTTCCGGTCTTGTCGCAAGCGGATACGGAAGAGGGTCCGCGGGAGGCCATATATTTTTTATACATCCCGCAGTTTCGCTATACTGCAGTGCATATAGTGCATCCAAAATCAGTGCCTGGAAAAAGGCTTTTCGTGGATGATATATAGACTTAGCATGTTAGGTCAATTCAGACACCTCTCCTTGTCTGTCTGCCTGTCTGTCTGTCTGTCTGTCTGTCTGTCTGTCTGTCTGTCTGTCTGTCTGCCTGCCTGTGTCGGCCTCTCTGCTTGTCTGCTTGTCATCATAGTAATGGAGTGGCTTCTGCTTCTGCAAGAGCTCGGGTTTAAAATTAGCGAACCCGGACTTATTTATTGTTCGAGCCGGGCTCGTGCTTACAATATTTTCCGGAAATAATTATCCATATCAGATTTCTCCCCTGTTACGTGTGCTGCTTGGTCATCATGAGAGCCGACTCGGTCGCTTGACTTTCGCCATTTGAAAAAATTGTCTGTCGTGGTGTTGGTGGTGAACGTGTAAATATTTCCGTGCCTGCGCGTGCCTCATGTGTCGCCTTTGATTAGCCTGCTCCGTGGATATGACTCTCGTAAATTAGCTTTTCTTCCTCTCGCGGCTCGTTCGCGCGTCGCTGACGAAGATGAAGAGGATGTCGCGGCCGACAAGTCGACAAGTCAATAAACACCGCCGTTACTGGGCGATTATCCGGGAAGCTGTCAAACAGTCGACGTTCCGCGCCAGTGCCCTGGCCAAGGACCGGGAACCCTCTCCCACGGACTATCTTTAGAACGAAGTATTCGCCTGCCTGAAGAGTGGGCGACCACGGTCGCTGGGGTCGGTCGCTGGGGTGTTTCAGTGTGCGGTATCGGATGGCAAGATAATTTTGCTGTGCGAGAAGGGAAAAATGCGGGTATTTGACTGGGAGCTGCGGCAGGTGGCGCTGGTGGAGTGTGAGGATGATGCGAATTGCCTGGTTTATGTGGATCATGAGGAACAGTTTCTGGTGTGGAAAGGGGCGGAAGTATTTTGTTTGTATGCAAACAGTAAAGAAAACTACCATTAGTAAAATTATCTGTCAGTGTATTCATCTGCTCGTCCTTCAATCCACTCGTCCATCCATCTGACCGTCAGTCCGTCCGTCCGTCCGTCCATTCGTCCACTCGTCCATCCGTCCGTCCGTCCGTCCATCCATCAGACCGTCAGTCCGGAAGTCCGCCCGTCCATCCATTTGACCGTCGATTCGCCCGCCCGTCCGCCAGTCAGTCAGTGCGTCCGTTCATCACCGTTCATCCGTTCCTTCCTCTGTCTGCCTGTCAGACCATCAATTCGTCCATACAATCCATACGCCCGTCCCTCCATTTGACCGTCACAACTTCAGTCCATCAGTCCGTCCGTCCGTTCACCTGTCCATCCGTTCATCCATCCATCCGTCAGTCCCTCAGTTTGTCAGTCTGTCCGTCCGTCCGTCAAGTGTATTCCCGTTTTTCTATTTGACTGCCTTTCGGTCTACCTATCAAACGGTCTTTTAATCTGTGTACCCCTTCATGTTCATATCTCCATCTGTTCGTCAGTGAGTCCGTTTTCCTGTCTGCTTGCTAGGTGTTTTTCGTATGTCCGTCCGTCGGTCATTTGATCTACGCATATGTTTATGGTTCTCCGTACATCAACTGGTCATTCCGTCTTCCTCTCCGTCTAGCGTATAACCATCTGCTCAATCGCCCTTCGTTCCTAGGTATATGTTTGCCTATGTTTTATCGTAGGTCTATCTGACTTTGTCGGTTCATGTATGTTTCCTGAAAATAATCAACTTTTGTCTGTGAAATTTCAGGTTTTGGCAACTGACTTCCACTCGGTTTTGTCACTTATATTTTCTGTCCACTAAAATGTTCAGTTATCAGTTAACGGATAAGGCATTCAACATGGTCGGCGCTATTCCTGTTCCACAGTGAAACTGCCAGAGAAACACAGACAAGGACACAGACACAGGCACAGGCACTGACACAGACACAGACACACACACACAGACACAGACACAGACACAGACACAGACACAGACACACAGACACAGACACAGACACAGACACAGACACAGACACTCGACGTCCGACTCAACTTTCCTCAGTTTTAGTGACTGTCAGTAGTCAAGACGGAAGGCCTTCCGACCTCGCAGATGCCCATCACACTCAAAAGTGTCACTACACCGTACTCATGGGAAATCTCTACCCTTGGTCTGGCCAATAACAACTCCTCGGGTTCCGTCGCAAGACCGGAACGGTTACTGTATGGAAAACCTCCGAAATCATGAAGCTCATCTAAACCGCTGCTCAAACAATCAAGAAGCTTCTCATCCAAGGGTCGGCCTGCACGATCATTTCATGTCTGAATGAGGTCGGCGAAGTGTCCGCACAGACAGACGGACTGATGCATGTAGTCGCGGAAGGAGATTTGCCTGGGAATCATTTTGGCAATGCTGTCTGTGCGGGTGACTTTTCGTACTGTGGAAATGAAAACCTTCAGAGTACCAGTACCGAAAACTTCTGAGACAAAAGTAGCAGTTTGGCAGCTCGAGCCGGTCGATGTGATCGCGACGGATTGTGTCGGGATTATCCCGTTCAAACGGGTCAATGCGTTTCATCCAGACAGCGCTGCTCGACTAATGTCCGGAACTGGTGATGTACCGACTGAAAAATATGATGTCTGTCTGTCTGCCCTGCTGTCGTCTCCATGTCTGTCTATATCTGTCTGTCTTGCCTACCTGCCTATGTATGTGCTCATCTGTCTGTCTGTCTGTCTGTCTGTCTGCTCGCGTCAACCCCAGTCAGGCACTGCCTCCGTTGCAGACGACAGTCAGAGTTGGAATTTAACGACCCTCATTCGTTGGCGGTCCACATCATCAACCAGTGTTGCAGGCAGCGACTGGAACAAGCAGAACTGACGTGAATGCTCAGCAAGAAGACGGAACAGCAGAATCGGCGAATCCCAATCGATTCATCAGTAGTCAACGCATCTTCTTATTAAAGTATCGCAAATAGATACATCACGAACAAGCGAAACACATGAAATCGAGACAAACACGACCAACTGCAGAGACGTGATCCTCGGTCCAAAACAGACAGACACGTCCCGTCTAAACTCCCATTCAAGTCACACAACGCTTCCGAAGCTTCGAAGACGTCCATTAAAAAGTGCTATTCAATCCTGCGTTCCTTCAATCAATCAATCGTATACTCACACACACTGCGTGGGTCTGCGTGGGTACATGGGCAAAAAGAAAGAACACCGCCACAAAGCCCTTCACCAAGGGGACGTCCCCACCGAGGGGGGGCGGAGCTTATGGCGAGTTAAATCGGTTCTTCGACTTGGGCATCAAGACATACTGCACTTTCCTCGACTTCAGCACCGACCACTTGAACTTGTAGATGTACCATACAACGGGCAGAATCAGACCGCCGAAAATGGCAACCTGGGTGTGAGAACGGGCGTCATGAGATCCATCATGGCGAATTATGTTTGCAGGGAAGCTCTCACCTTGATGAACATCCTCTTCCGGGCATCGTGTTCGGGCATTGATGCCCAAGCTAAAAACTCAGACACGTCTTTGGCCATCTGGCTGACGGTAGCTTTCGTGCCTGAAACAACAACGGCCCATCAACTAAGCGACTTCCGCACGATCAAATGTCCCTCCCGATTCTCCCGGACATACAGTCAACGACCAGATTGAGTACACTGGGGGGTCTGAGGAATGAGCAAAAGGGGCGGGGCGGGGGTGCTTTTCACACAATCGAACAATCAACCCACCCGCCCCGCCCTTCTGCCCATACCCTGGACCCTCCAGTAGGGGGTCTGAGGAATGGGCAAAAGGGGCGGGGCGGGGGTGCTTTTCACACAATCGAACAATCAACCACCTGCTCCGCCCCTTTTGCCCATACCTAGTGTACCCAATCTTGTCGTTGATTGTACTCTTCACCATGAGTTCACCGGACTAAAATTTGGCAATTCCCGTGGACAGACGTACCATCTTCGTATTCAACGCCCTCGTCATACAGCTGCTGAGCCATTCCCAAGGCACCACCGGGGAAGTAGGGGTTGTACGCCTGTCCTTCTCGGATTTCAATGCCCGCGGGCGGATCGGCGTACCCCGTCAGCAGTGAGAACACATAATGCTAAACGAACATTAAAACACTATTAAATAAATCAAAACGAAATATACGAATTCAACGAACAGAAAACATGAATTTCAAGAGATCTTCTCGTTCTAACGCTCAATTTTTCAGCGAACAGTACAGTTAGTTAGTGGCAGTAACTCTCCAACGCGTCGTTTAGATAACTTCTTTGAATTTAATTATAATAGTAATCAAATTTAAATCCATCGGAAAATTAAATTTAAAATCAAAAGCCGCTTTTAAGCCATTTAAAATATCGATTAAATATAAGAAACACTAAATCTTCATTCCTCAACGACCTACCTCTCCACCGTGCCGTGCCAGTACGATGTAGCTCAAATCCGGAGGCAAAGCTCCGTTGTTAGCGGCCCGTGCGGCCTCATCATTGGGATACGGATTGGGGAAGTAGTCCGCAAGCTTCCCTGGCCGCATGAACATCTTACCCTCCTCGTTGGGACCGTCCTGCACTTGAATCTGCGGGATGAAACTTGTGCGTGAAAATCATTCCCAAAAAGGGAAGACAGATAGAGAGAGTGACAGACAGACAGTCAATCAGTCAGACAGTCAGTCAGTCAGACAATCAATCAGACAGACAGTCAATCAGAGAGACAGACAGACAGACAGATAGTCAGTCAGACAGTCAGATGGTCAGTCAGACAGACATTCAGACAGACATTCAGACAGACAGACATTCAGACATTCAGATAGTCAGTCAGACAGACATTCAGTCAGTCAGTCAGACAGACAGATAGTCAGTCAGACAGACAGACAGACAGACAGACAGACAGATAGTCAGTCAGACAGGCGAGAGACGTACAGCGGCAGCTTCCTCCTTTGCTTCGTCTTCGGTATGTGTAACACCGACAAGGTTGCGATATGCGAGAAATCTCAAGCTGTGACAGGCCGCGCAGACCTGCTTGTAAACTTGATATCCGCGACGAATGCTGTAAATAAGCATAAAATAAATAACAAAATAATACATCTTTAATATTTTTTGCAATTACGAACGAAAACAAAGCATGTTTAATAGTTTCTTATTACGGCGAAAATTATTAAACAGTTTTCAATAAAAATGGAATTACAATAAGAAGGGTACACGTGGACGAAATAAATTTTTACAGCAAAGTAGAAAATGAATCGGTCGTGTCAAAAGGCAGACACATAAAACGAAACATTCTACAATAAAATAAAAACTAAATTTGTACTAACTAATCCATCGCAAAAACAGAATTTAAGTTGCAATTGCACGAGGCGAAACACGCGCCCGATAAAGGTTCCGTTGATTGATCGATTGATTGACCCATTTACTGTATATCACGGGTTGATTGATCGGTTGATTGATTGATACACGACCCAGTTGTAGTCATGGGCAACCGTTGATTGATCGGTTGATTGATCGATAAACGACCCAGTTGCTGTATATCATGGGCAGCCGTTGATTGATCGGTTGATTGACACCACACGTACCTCTGATGGTCGAAAGAGTCAATAAAGCCTGAGTGCGGCCAGTGAAAGTGCGGCGGATGGAGGTCATTCCCTGAAGCTTCCACCTCGGACGTTTCCAGTGCATACAAGAGGCACGCGCCGCCGACTGCTGCTGCGCCTAACGTGCTGTAGAGCTGCAAAAAAGGGAAGAAGGCGAAATTCACCGAAAACCTCTGCCAAAACAGAATCTACACAAATCCCAATCCTCCTCACCGCTTTCTTCGATGCGGACAGCTTAGATAAATTCCCCAGAGCAAAAGTGTGTGCCTGCGAAAAGAGAGGAGCATGCGTGAAAAGGGAAGCTGAGAGAAAAAAAGGTGAAGGCAAAATTTTCCGCAAATTAAAAAATTAAATCAAAAAAATGTCGCACCTTCCGGGAGTTGGCGTAAGTCTGGGTGGCATTGTAGAAACGGCTCAACACTCTGGCCATTTTTGACGCGGTCAACACATCCGATCTTCCTGTGCAAAAGAGGAAGACAATTTTTAGGGTAGTCCGCTCCCTCAAGCAAAGAAGGCTCCTAAAAATAAAAATGCTGTGAGTTCAACCGGTTCACTGCAACAGTTAATTCAATGAACCCTAATGGAACACAGAGACATTGGAAGGAAACTGCCAAATGAATTGAGAATTGCAGGTAGTGAAGTAACTCCGAAATTTAGGCAGTTTCCCCCAAATGGCGAGCCATTTGTTGCAGTTGCTATTTATTGACGTGGACATTTTTGGAAGGCGGTTTTTGCTCTAAAAGAGGCTTCTGGTCTTGTGCTGTCAATTCGATCTTTATCTTGTACCAAGTTGAGGAGAAAATGCCGGGCACGGGATCTGCTACAAATGAGGCGGGCGCGACAGAACTGAAGCGCACTTATTCGCAAGGTGGAGACGCTGCGCATCCACATCACGGGTTAGTCAGTACAAAACATTCATCAATCAATCAATCAATCAAACAAACGACAATTCGCATTAACTATTGTAAGCGTTAATTCAGCTTCTCAATCGATCAATCAATCGCACATCCGTTCACAAATGGCAATCCCCGTCGCGACAAGCGGAATTCATGCATCATTTCACAGATAATTGAGCGGAGTTTTTTCTTGAGATTTTTGGAATATCAGAGGTCGATAGCAATAAAAATTTCGAGAAATTCTAAAATGACGACTCCACGAGTTTCATCAAATCAAGTCAATCAAAGTCCACGGCAAAGTCAATTTATCACAAATTTCAACATGAGTGGCAGTCAATCAATGAATCAATCGAGCACTCACTCGAAATTTATTAGCAGTCAACTTGTTGCGTGAAAAAAACGGTCTAAAAATATCGTCGACTGCTCTGTTTTCTTTCTCCCCATACACTGCGACTGATATCCGAGTGGGGCAGTAATTTTTCAAATCTCATTGAAATCGCCCGGCGGCGTTGCATCAATTACCGTGCATAAAACCGGAATACATCAAGTGATCTGCTCAATAACTGACTGATAAATAACATGCCTGATGACTAACATGACTGACTGAACTGAATAACTGACTGATCATCATGTCACGGCGCTGGAAATTTGTTTCCGCACTCATTGAAACGGCCAAAAAACGAGACCAGTTCTACTCGACATGGTCATGTGGTGCGGTTGCCACCTCGTCTCTCCCGCTTTGTCGTCCATCGCATTCACCAGCGACCGGATCATTACTCCGGCTCCAGCAAGGACAGCGGGATTATAAGATGCCGTTAAACGGTGGCGGTCAAATTAACAATTTCTCCTCTTCCTCATCCAGGAACGCCTTCACCCTGGGGAAGCACAAGGTGTCGATGAAGCTGTTCTCGAAGAACCGCGAGCGGCTGTGTCAGCGGCTACGGGAAGTCGCTCTGGTGGTGGAGCAGCCGAGTGTGGTGCTGCTGCAAGGCGGAGAGTCCACGACGCGCTACTGCACTGACACGGAACCCGTTTTTCGACAGGTAACACGAATAGACACCCTCACCTCGTACGTGGAAAAAAGCTTTAATCAGGCCACCCCTAAATCGAACCACTTGTCACGTACAAGATCGAGTACACTGGAGGGTCCGGGGAATGGGCAAAAGGGGCGGGGCAAGGGGTACTTCTCAACCAATCAACCAATCAAACAATCAAACAATCAACCAATCAACCAATGAACCGATTAACCGATTAACGATTTAACCAATCAACCAATCAACTACCCCTTGCTCCGTCCCTTTTGCCCATTCTCCGGACCCCCACTGTACCTAATCTTGATTGTATGCCGTCCCACGTCGTGTCTTTCTGTTCTTTTCAGGAGTCGTTTTTCCATTGGGCGTTCGGAGTGCTGGAACCGGACTGTTTCGGCGCCATCGACGTGACCACCGGGAAGAGCACGCTGTTTGTGCCGCGGTTGCCGGAATCGTATGCTGTCTGGTACGGAAAGTACGTACATCACACTGCTACTCCTCTTGACGGGTCATTTTGTTATTGCAATGCTGGAGGCGTCCCACGTTTATCATGCCTTTAGACTCTGGACCCTGGACGATTTCAAGGCTCGCTACGCCGTAGACGCCGTTCACTACACCGATGAGATAGCCGAACAGTTGGCCGCGATCACCGCACCGCAGCCGGCTGTGTTGTTGACCCTGAAGGGCGTCAACAGCGACAGCGGGAAGACCAGCCATGAGGCCACCTTCAAAGGCATTGAGGCCTTCAAAGTCAACAACACCGTGTTGCATCCGGAGATTTGCGAATGGTTCGTCTGAGCTGTGGTGAAGACTACCGAAACTGCTGCGTTGGAAGTTCCATGAACACAACGAATAACTTGACACTCTCTCTGGGTTTGGTGTAGTCGCGTGATCAAAACGGCGGACGAGCTGGAAGTGCTGCGTTATGCAAATCGAATCAGCAGCGCGGCTCATCGGGAAGTTATGAAGAAGATCAGGCCTGGAATGAAGGAATATCAATTGGAAAGGTGAAATTGCCTGTCTGTCTGTCTGCCTGCCTGCCTGCCTGCCTGCCTGCCTGCCTGCCTGCCTGCCTGCCT
>LRSR01009669.1:0-20365 GCA_001579985.1 Hypsibius dujardini | reverse complement strand
TCGTTTTCTTCGGGCATTCGTATGTTTAAGACATGGGAGGTCACGGACATGTATGGTCATTGGTTTGGGTTGTGTTAATTTTTTGCTGGAATACGGAGAGAACAGATGGATTTGCTCTGCGACTGTATTCGAGCTTCGGGAAGGATCGACCGGCGATCAGGCCTCGTCTGCAGCCGAAATCCTTCCTTCTAGGTTTGAGTCGCAAAAAGTTACCCTAAAAAACTAAAAATAAACACGATAAACATTCTTAATTTAAGGAGTAAGCATTATATTTTTTCAAAATTAAATAGCGTTCGAAGAGCGCAAGTTTTCAGACTTCCGATGACATAGAGCCCTAAAACCTTTTTAAGAGTCTTTTTATTTTACATTAGTGAGAAGGTATCGCTAATTATCTAGTCCGATGAGCTAAAAAATAACTGACGGCAAACAAAATTGACGTTTTCACTTTTAAGGAGGAAAGATCATATACTTTTTAAAATTAAATAATTTTTGAAACTTCGAAGACCCTAAAAGTGATTATTTTGCCAGCAGAGGGGGCAGATTGTTTCGAAACTGTGATAAAATTTTCTAGATGCCATGGAAAGGGCACGGAATGGGCGGGACATTGCAGGCAACATTCCTTTTTCGACCACTTCTCTGTTCCAAAGCCAGAACTCACCCTCTGGAGGATCATCGCCGTCAGAACAGCCGAAGATGCGACTGACTTTGCGGAGGAAACCGTGGGAAACCTGCGGAGCGTATGAGGAATGCAAGAAGTCGCTGATCAGTTATCTCGAGCGAATTTTAGAGGCAAAACCGCGCGGACAGTCACAGTTTTCCTTGAAGAGGCCGCCGACGTTGAATCTGTCGGAGCTTCCTCCAACAGACTTCCCGTTGTGTACGAGTAAGGTTGAGTGCATGATCCGGCTATATCGGTCTGGTTAGAGTACTTGGCCCAATTATTGTTTGTACGGCCATAGCTTTAGCGGAAGGACTCTTGGTGGCAAAACAATTTTAACCACTCTGAACAAGTCCCGACTTTTCAGTCAGCGGATTGTGGATTTGAAATAAACTACAATAAATCTGTAGAAGATGAGGGCGTGTTTCGATTACCGGGGGAGCCCAAACAAGTTTCCTGGGGGCGCCCCTTGCACTGTCGTTCAATCAGAAATATTATTTCAAAAGATATATATTCGGGGTAAAAAAAACAACATAATTTGTAGTAAATAAAGTGTACGCAAATAATATAATTTTATGGCATACCAGGCAAACGCTATGGGTCGAATCACTACTTGGGTTGAATCGGTCGGGTGGCGGAGGGCGCCACGAGTGTAAATTGTAAACAACACTCATGCAGCAATACACACACCGCCTGCGGCTCCCTCCGCCTCCCGACCGATTCAACCCAAGTAGTGATTCAACCCATAGCGTTTGCTTGGTATGTGTCACGCATTTACACGAGCGTCGCTGTGTTAGATTTTCTTTTTTCGGGAACCCTCTCGGGATAAGCAGAGGCTCGTTTAGGGTTCTTGCAAGTCGGAGCCAGAGTCTCTCATGGTGGGGCAAGAGGGTGGCCAAAGGGCAAAATGCATTTTTGTCCAGGTAGAACCCACACTTCGGTCTCTTGTCCGTGATCATTTTGAAACTTGTGGGGTCTGATTTCCAGCCCCCGGGAATATCAAAATATTTTCAAATACATAAGTTTTCCCATCAAATTTGGACGATTTTTGAATGCTTTAAACTTCCCATATTCATTCATCAATTGAAAACTTGTACGAGGGGCATGCTGAAATGATTGAAAATCTGTTTTTAAAAAATAATGGGCGACGAAATTAAAAGATCCAAAATTTTATGCGGAACCAGTAAGTTATTGTGAGTATGAAATAAACGTTTCATTAAGGTTGGCCAAAAACTTGCCAATGGGCAAACTTTACAGCGAAGCTCACTTGTAAAAACAATCAATCGATCGATAATTCATCTTGATAAAAAAACTCTCCGAAGCGCAGTCTTCAATGGTTTAAAAAATCATTAATCCCCTCTTGAATGTTTTAAACGTTTGAGAGTAACTTTTGATGACTTGGCTCCATTTATTGCAACCGTTTGGAGATGCTTTCGTAAATTTTTGGCTGGGGTATTGATTTGGAAGATCGAAAATCTTCAGGACGTCCCGCATCTGCAATGACACCTGTAAATGTCTCCAAAGTTCAGCGCCTCATAAAAAAATCCTCGTGGAAAATGTGAGTAGATGGAGCAGGAATTTGGACATCAGTTTCGCAGCCTTGCAAGTCATTCTTCATCGAGATTTGAAAGTCAGGAAGGTCTGTGCCAGATGGGTTTCTTACAAGCTGCCAGATGAACAGAAACAGACACGCAAAGACTTTTCGGGCGGATGTGAAAGATTTTGGTAAAAACTCTTTTTATAACGAGTGACGCCGAATTATGATGCGGTGCGCATGTGTCATGCTGCATATGTGACTGTGGTGACCAGTGATGCGTTTCAACTAATAGTTTCGCGGACTGCCGCCTTTTCATACTACTCATTCGCAAGCGTTTTCGGTTTTTGCTTTTTCTCATTCACCCACTTCTTCTTTTTTGGGTGTGGAGGATACAGGCCGCTTAAATGTTAAAAAGAAGCTATATAACAGATAAAGAAAATAACAAACGTTACTTAAATAATGAGACAAAATCAGAATTCGACATTTGAAAAAAAAAACTTTCGACGAATGTTACTTGAAAAATATATGGATGAAACCGATACCGAATTAATGAAACAGACACGCACAACAGACAAACAGACGAATCACTTCAAATCGAGCAGTTATTAAAAGTGCTAATACCATACTTCCACTGTCGAAATCACTGCGCAATGTAGAACTACTCAAGGTTAGAACTTGACAGTCAATTTCACGGACGGGGTCACGACAATCAGTATACTATCAAAACATCCACTCTGGCCGATTTTGACGGCGCGCAGCTTTAGAATGCCTTTAGATGGCCTTCAGTACCGCAGAGGTGCTTCGCCGCCTAGGGACGGCATGGGGATCTCACAAGGGTTACTGCTGGTTTCTTCCTCCGTGTGACGCCGTATAAACACTATCACAACGATTATCGGAACCAGGAGCAATATGGTCAAGACGGCAAAAACCTGAAAATTGCAGCAAAAAACGTCATACCTGTTTTGTCCGCGTTGGAAACCAACCCGCGTATGAGCAGCTCTTCACTTACCGCTGATGCCATCAAGAGAGGCGTTCGCTTCTCTTCGGGTTTGTAGACACTCCCAAGGAAGACGACTGAAAAGCTTTGCATGAAATACATCACCGCCAAAACCGCACAACAAAACCACAGCTGAAAAGAGAATTTAATTGTGATCAAGCACATGATGGACCGAATCGATAATCTTCTAAATTGTGGGAAGGTCAGGAAGAATTCGCAAGGTTCCTTTTGCCTTACAAAATATCTGAAGTGGCTTTTCTCTAGATGATAGCGCTGAGTATAAGGGTTCCACACCCAACCGACGGTGGTCCGGCACATCCAGCTACTCGCTGTGAGAATCAACACGAACGAGACGCTTCCGACCATTTGGTATGTAATCAGGTTTGTGGGCTGGGACTGCGGGGGCTGGTTTCGGGGGTCATCCTTTGGGAGGGAGGAGTTACCCCGCCATATTACACAAGCACCGTTGCTGTTGTACGTTATACAAGGCTCTGTCCTCTGGAAAGACATGATTAAAGGTCCCGGTGTAATATAAGTAGTGTCTTCCAGATCTGTTTCTTCGTAGTCGGATCAACGTAAACTGTGGGGTCTACAGAAGGTCGCTCGATCTATCTTGGGACAGTTGTTATGCGAATAGTATTGAAAAGGTTCCTCATTCCGTAATTTATTCAGAATTTTTTTATCAAACCCCATCAGTTGGTTTATCAAAAAAATGCATTTGGCTTATGTCTTCCCTGATTTCAAATCTAGTTTGTAATTTCATCTGAAAGGAGAATGAAGTGCCTCTGCTTTTGTGACAAACCCATTTATTCCATGTTATGATTGGACAGACTGGATGATTGTTGCCTGGGAGGTGCCGAAGCAAATTGAAAAATATCGAACCGTCCCAAGATGTACGAATTGTACATGTGCCTAGCGACTTCATTACCTGTGTAAAGTTTATGACGGCCAAGAGCGGACCGAGAGCCAGAACTACCTGAAAAAACACGGTGAATGGGTCGTTAACGCACACGCTGTTTTATACCGGGTGTAATTCATAGAACCGTAGCTGTGAAGGAGCACATACCAGGAAGAAAATCAAGATGGACCAAACTATTCTGTTGGCGGTGTCTTGCGAAAAGCGCTTCATTTTTAGTACAACCACTGTACTGTTTCTCGTAAAACTGCAGACTGATTTTCACTATACAGCCACATAGATTTCCACAGATCGTAGCTGCAACAACAATAGCATTCGCCTTGTCACCCACCCTTAGAACACCGGAGCTTTAAACTACGGTAGAAGATGACCCCTTATCTATTCCCCGAACGGTGTAAGTCACCTGCTAGGGTGCGGTTGCGGATGACGGATATTTTGTGCTAAAACGTTTGTGCAAGGCGGGACAATTAACGCTTTGAAGTTCCGGTACTCGTATCGAAACGCTAAAGCAGAAGGCGTAACAAGCATTGTTCCTGGTCAGTCGGGGTCGACGATCATTAGCATCAGTTCACACAACCATAATCGAGAAATAAAAGCTGATAACTAACGAAAAATTGAGTCATTGTTATCTGGGTTAAATAAAACCATCTCAAGTGCGAATCAGTTTAGCTAACATACATAAGACAAGAGAATCCTACAACTGAAGGTTATAACAAACTATAAAATAGAGTCCAGAGATGATAGCTCTCTGTTGCATGTGGAATTTAAGAAAAAAGCATATGAAGCTGGTACAAATATTGCGAAAATATTCTGGAGTGAATCGGGAAAAAAGAACTAATCTATTTTATCCTATTAAATATTGTCAGCAGCGATATGGTGCGTCACCTATTACTAACGTATGGTGCGTTCACCTATTATTAACGTATCGAATATAGTCGGCTTATTAATATTAATGGATGGAAAAGATGAGTGTGATCATATAAGTCATTTCAAGTAACGATTTCGTTGGAGACGATTTCTCACATTAAAGTTGATTATTGGATCACTAAAACTTTTATATTACCGAACAATTATTGGAATTTGATCCCAGCAATTTATTAGAAAATTATATAAATTTTGAGCTATGGTTCTCTATGCGCGCAGTGTGAAAGTGTGTAGTCAATCAACTCGACATGAAAAACCGAGGGAGCAAAAAATAACGATTCGTGCAAAATTAAAAAAACTATCAGACACAAATACACAGAGACACGTAAAGATTCTTTATGAAGCTCAGACAAGGAGTATGTCGATGGGAGGTAACTAGATAAACAGACAGGTAGGCAGACAGAAAAATAGACAGACAGACAGACAGACAGACAGACAGACAGACAGACAGACAGACAGCAGAGAGACAGTCAGAAAAACATTCTTGTGTTGTAGTATGGCTGGTCAGCTCCGCCTGGAAGGCTGAACCAGAGATACGAGATTAGCGGAAAGAAGAGACACATAAGTTGGTATTTTTGCCCGGATGTTTGCTCTGTGTGGGCACTCTCTCTTCAAACAAACAAGCATTGTCTAGACAGGTAAAGCAGCATTTCTTTAGTCAACTGCCTAGAGGCAATGTAGATAACGGGGCTCCGATTAAATAGGTGCCTTCATGTATCCTTTTGAGGTTCTTTCATGGTTGTTCTGTAACAATATAGAAAACTAAGAACTTATTAGATTAGTTGTGCGCCTTATGTACCGGCTAATGTCCACTGTTCATGAAGATAGATCACTCATGCAAAAAATGCGATGTGGAAGACAAACAGACAGACAGGCAGATAGTCAGAAAAGCACCCGTAAATTGTAGTATGCCTGGGTACTTCCCCCTGAAAGGCTGAACCAGAGGTACAAGATTGTATTTGAAACCTCAGGGGGCTCTTAGAAATGAGATCCCCGCACTCTACACAAGTCTCATAATAATAAAAAAAGATCGAATTTTGGATTTGATGTTTTAAAAAAATGCTTTTACCCCTTTGCCCACCCCTTCGCCCCTACATAAGGGGTTCCTGATCAGTACTGATTTCACAGTATACGTGGTCCTTAATTATTGGTGATTTACAAAGTACCACTTTTTTCAACGACAAAAACTGATGATGTCAGATTGATGATTTTTTTACGTAAATAGACTGAAAATGTTACGGGAAATTGAACGACACATCGAGAGGTCGGACAGACAAAATCTCAGCGAGATACGAGAACGCGAAAGTCTCGTCCCAATGAATCGACTTGTACATTGACCAATCAAACTGTCAGAACTCCGCCCCCGGGCGCTGCATCGAAATTTGGTTGATGCCACTCGACTCAGAATCATCAAATTGACTACGAATCATGTTCAAACTTAAAATATGATTAGTGGCCTTAAAGTTCAATGTAACCGCCTAACCGATCATCTATCCCTCTGGCAGTCCGTTCGTCCGACTTTCCACTCGACTTTCCGTCTGACGTCTTGCCGTTGGGGCATCTGTCCGCCTGTCCGTCAGTTTCCCCATCCTTCTTTCCGTCTTTTTGGCTGACCCACTGGCGTACCTTCCCATATGTTTTAGCCGTCTATCCCTCTGACGGTCCGTCTTTCTAGCCTTCGGCGAGCCCCGGATTGAGAATGCAAAGTTCGCCGAAGCCTTCAACTGGTACGCAACCTACAGGTACCGCCTCATTCATCGGCAGAACGTCGTCCCACGTGTGTCCCTGCAGTAGAACGCGCTGCTGTATCCGGTCGAGCCGCATCACCACGGCATCGAGGCGTGGTATGACACGGAAATGGTCGCGACTATTCTCAACTACAAAGCCTGCCGCAAACTCTTCACGGGCAGCGCATGCTCTGCGTCCTTTGCAAGCCCATCATCGACTGGGGACTGGTGGGCGGTGACAATTCCTTAGCGGGTGCTCCTACGAGGATCACATGCAGTATTACCTGAAGCAGGTCAGCTAGTGGGGCATCAACAGCTGTAGTAACGAAAACATGAGGTATAAGGACCGGCGGTACCAGTTCGTCGACATTATCGTCGATGTTGGTCTCGACAAACTGTTACGCGCAGAAAAGCTCCAAGAAAGGCTTCAATTAACAACATTTATGAAAAAAATGATATTTCAGTTTGAATAAAAAAGAACAACCACAGCTGTCGAGGGAATTCATCAGTGAATTTCGGAGATTCGTTGATCACATTCGGCTGAGCCGTAGGGCTGTCAATAATTGCAAAATGTGAATAAACCAATCACAGGCCTTGGTTTTGACGCGCACGGCTCAACATTTCACTTGCTCGCTGATATCTTTTCTTGATATCCTTTTTTGACAGACTTCTTTTACACGGTTTATTGAGGGCCGCACTATCGCTAATATTGAAGGCTAGCTATTACCTAGCAAGGTTGTTGTGTACACGTGGCAATAACCTTGCGCTGACCGAATTAAGTACTTCAACTCGGGAGCTGCACAACAGCCACGCGTCGAACGAGTGTAATGGCTTAACTCGGTTAGCGCAAGGTTTTTGCCACATGTATGTAGCAGTTTGAATGTATTGAATGTTTGAATGTATTCAGAACGTATTGCGATGTTACTGTCTCACGCGCTCTAGTACACCTACCGTTTTGAGTAAAAAGTAAACGTAGGTCCGGAGTTAGACGTGAGCGTTACCCCCGCATCCCAAACAAGTGTTGATTTTCGTGGCCGTCAACCCACGATCCATGTAAACGATAGTACAGCCGCTCCAAGTGGAGGGACACGATTTCCCTTGGTGCGGCTAACTCCTAGCACCTTGTGTACTACAGTGAAATTTCTCTTATTCTGCGTACGTCACAGAGTATTTTTCAAAATGACATTCAATTCAATTCAGTTTCGCTTCATGCTGTGACTGCGGCTCGCTCGAACAACTGAACCAAATGCAAAGAGCGGCAATTACCAGTCGACCGTTGTTGAATTTAAAGTCACAATTTTCTTTTATAAGTTTTATCAGCAACTTTGAAAGTGTTAGAAATGGCTAAGCGTTTTTGCTCTAAGCATCTAAAAGAAGCACAATCTGAAAAATACACGCGGAAAGGAAATGCTCGCTTGTTGTGCATTTCGAAAAAAAATTGTTTTATTTGAGCATTCTTCCATCTTTTTGTTCGGTCGGTTTGAGCCGAACCGCTTTATCGATCCATTAAGCTTGAGACGCTTTAGTAAAAACTGACCCTGTGACGTATGCAAAATAAGAGGACTTTTACTGTATACACGTGGCAAAAACCTCACACTTACAGAATTCTACAAAGATTCAGTTGTAAATTTGAACAATCAAACAACTGAGTGAGTGTTGAATGGTGGATTTGCGCTCTCTTGTTCTTGTCCACTGTATCCAAGGACCAGACGCGCGGGGAATTCGAGCTTTCTAGAGCTTCGTCACAATTCTTCCCTATTGTAACTAAAACTATCAGGAAGTAAAAAAACAACTAAAAAAAGTCAGTGGCTAAAAGGTTAGCCTTACTTTTTTAGTCTGTTTCGTTTTCGTTTTTCATTGTTTTTGTTAAGAGTACGTACGTTTAGGCAACCACATTTCAATCTTCAGCGATTTAGATTTGTAGTTTTTTTTTAGAAATAAAAATTTAAAGATTGAACGTTAGTGATAGTAACTAAAGGTTTTAGCATAGTTTCTTTTGTGTCGTCTTGCATCCATGTCATCCATATCGAATGCCTTCACCAGAATACAAGTTGCAGGCGCACTATGGTCACGGACGTATCGGTACATCCCGTTGAGTTGTCGCCTAACGAAACATCAGATCACGGACGGCCACTCCCACATACCCATCCGACGATCCCACACAATGGTGATAGACATGCCCAGACTCAACACGGCTTACACCGTTTCAAGGCCATCGTTAGATAGAGAACATTCGCCACCCGACCTCCTCTTTCCCCTCCTCCTCTTCCTCCTCTCATCCTCATTGTGCTGTCAGATTTACGTCCACTGTTTCCCCCCCCCCCGGCTGCTCACACTTGATCGCTCCGGGAGCACGCATCAAGGCAACACACACACACACACAACCAGGCAGCGGGAGACAGGCACCGAGGACCCAGGCAGCGGGAGTTAGGCACCCAGGCAGTGGGAGATAGACATCAAGGCCTGCGGCAGACACGCTTTCATCTAAAGTGCGCCTCATCGATTCCGGCTTATAATTACTGGTAGTATTACATTCTCACGACAGTTCAACCACAACCTCCCGTCCTCTGTATTAGTAGCGAACCATTTCCCCCCATTTGACTGTCGAATTCCTCACGGCTGGCCGTGACCTTTCGGAAACCTTGACAGTTTGAAGTCTGAAATATACTGTGAGGGTCATCTTACCTCTGTAAATGACAGAGGTTTTGGACCTTTGAATTGTTTACTATCTTGTTAAGTGACATACTGTAGAACAATGATGCCACTGTCGTGGAATATTGCGTTGTGTTCGCTCGTTGTGGTGCTCTCTCCTTGGACTGCGGACGGCTTTGCGCTCCGGCTGTATAATTCGGACTTTGCGGTGAAGCCGCTGGAGAACGGTACATATGCCGGTGTATCAACGTTCCAGACAGGTAGGCTCTAGGACTCACGTAAAATCTTCATTTTTTACGGCCGAGATTTTGTATCGGCGAAGGAAGAGGTACAGATGGAAGACTGGTAGACAGACATTCAGGCAACATACAAATAGATGGAAAGACAAAGAGGCAGAAAAACAGACAGACAAACAGACAGACAGACAGACAGACAGACAGACAGACAGACAGACAGACAGACAGATCGACGGACACACAGATGGACAGACAAACGATTTCAGATTTCAAACATATAAAAACCAATTTAGTTTAGGTTACGTTTATAATGTAGGTAAGGGAGACTAGTGTTTGCTACCGTTTACTAATGTTTAATGTAGTGTTCCCGAACAGCTAGTATGTTCATCCGGTCGGATCATGTTAACCTGCTCCGAATTACATTTACGTTGATGTCAATCGATATTAAAGTGTATTTTGTGAACGTCAATAATTTCATTTAATTACATCCATTAAAATGACTATTAAAATATGAAGTAATTCGTTTGGCATGCACGATACGACTTTATATGGCAACGTCTACAGTAAGCAACATTCAACACGGACGTCACTTGCGCTTTGCATACAAATGCTATACTTTGCATGTGAATCGATCTTGGTTACAATGGGCGTGGCTCACTTGAGTTTTTTAAGTGTCATAGATCGTCAAGGTTTGATTATGATTATATGATCTAACCGCATTCCCTCATACGGCTCAATTGGAATTGTAACGTCGCTGTAATGTCTAATGGAACTCTACGGAAGTGTAATGTCGCTTCCAACAGTTTCGCCACAGATTTGTTTTATTCCAGGCAAACAGCGTGATTCATTTGTTCCTAGTAAGAGTGAGTGCATGTTCTTCCGGTTAGATGCGTATCTTGAAAGGAAAGACGTACGAAAGCATACTCGAGTGCCCCATTTTTCCAGACAGTAATTTGACATGCAAGAAAAAGGTGGAACCTTGACGACACATCAATTCAGTTGTTCCCAATTCAGGCGCCTCTCCATACAAGAAATGAAAGGGGACAAAATGATGTCATTTCCACCATTCATATCTCGTTTGAGTAGCCTTAGTTAAATTCACATACAGGTCTATGTGCAGTGCGAAAATTAATATTGACACTTCGGTTATTTGTCTTTGTGTATTTACAATTTCACTTGTCAGGAGAAAATAAGTTTTTATTAACACCATTTTTGAAAAAAAGTAATTTCAAAAGCTGCGGCAAGATTTTCTTTCTCGTCTGTCAATTTAACCAATTTAACCAATTTTTCGTTTTATAAAGATCCGATAACCGCCAGCAAAAAAATTAAATTTGACTACAGAGGGCGTGGTTCCAGATACAGCAATATAAAAGGCGACTAAACAGTGTCATGGAGAAATGGGTAGAAAAGGAAACAACTAAATTACAGGCAAAATATGAAATGCGATTTATGGTTTCTAATTAAAGTTTGAAATTCTAATTGAAAAATGGTTTGTGCCAACTTAAAATTCTTAGTGAGAAATGGTTTGTACTGCACGAACTTGGAATTTTAATTAAAAAACAGGTGCTAACAATTTGAAATTCAAGTTGAAAAATTAATTTGTATCGACTTCAAATGCTAATTAAACAATGACTTGTACCAAGCTGAAATTCGACCGTAGTTAAAAAAAACAGTTCTGACGCGACTTTAAGTTCAAATTAAAAAATGAAAAACAGATTATACCAATTTAAAATTGAACTTTGCTGACCCTCTCGCGTGATTTCATTTCAGCACGACCGTATCCCGGGAAGGCTCGATTCCTCCGCCTGAAACCGATCGAGCTCCCGGCCGTCCGAGGCACCCTGGACTCTCCGGTCATCAACCGTCTTCGGGCTTTCCCACAGCTGCAGAGACCCATGCTGTGGGATGACTGCACGGACTACCGGCTCTGCAAGGCGCGGCTGATTCAGTATCTGGCTGCGCGGATTAACGAGCAGAAATTGAACTCTGAGATCGTTGACGAACCATAAATTCACTGTCAATCGAATCGCCCCTTCTCTCGCTCGTCTTCATCCCGTTGTGTTCTTCTTTCTCGCGGAGATCATGAGCCTTTTACGGCACTTCATCTCACCCCGCCGACGACGCGGACGGAGATCAGCAATTAAAAAGCGTCCTCGTTCCATTTTCTCTCGCGCTGTTCAATTTCTTCCTTTGCTGATAGAATTTTATTTGGTCGCCAGCCCGCTTTTTTTGCCTGTCTTATATATATAAACTGCTCTCCAGATAATGGTGTCGTGCAATCGTTTCCCCTAATGGTATTATATGATAAGGAGATACGCACTCGCTGTTCGCTAACGGTTTTTTTTCTCGGTGGCTGCAACTGGGAAGATACAGAAGCTTTATCCAGCCGAGTTGAGGCAATCTTCTTTTGCCCGTTCTACGTCGTCAACAAGCACGCAGCAATCCATCCAGACTGCCTAATAAAAAATTCAGATCAATGTGATATGCGAAAGAGCAATATCTTTACGATCTTCTCCAAAACTCAAAACAAAATTAGATTTCAAGTTGAATAACCCTTTTTTTAAATGGTTTATTATCTAGCATAAGATGTATGTCATTTTTTAACTTAATTTGCCCAAAGATGCAAATTGAACTTGTAATTCTGAAGAATTTTACCATGTGGTAAAAAATTTCAATGGTGGAAAAAATCAAGGTGGGAATCAAAAAGAGTGAGGCAGCCATTTTGAATGCTGGGATACCACAGAGCAATTTTCTTGCAACTTGTTGCAGTCACTGTCAACTTTTTTTGCGTAATTAGAACCTAAACATCCCGTGAATGAATTTCAGATGAAAGACAGAAAAAATTTAAACAAGAGACCCGACAAGGAGCCCCGTCATCTAAACGCACACACACATAACCATATTTGTTTTTCAGCGACCCACTCCGATCATACACACATGACCTCAATAGTGGATATGTGGCTCAAACTCGGGTCATCATTACTGGGTGTTTGGCTCAAACTCGGGCCATCAATACTGGATGTGTGGCTCAAACTCGGGCCATCAATACTAGATGTTTGGCTCAAACTCGGGCCACCCAGTTTTGCTTGCCCCAGCTAAAGAGTGGTTCGAACTCTGCCACCCAGTAATCTGGCCACGTGTGCATATGCATCGGTAAACAAAACTGATGTGGGATACATTTTCACGTGGGTGCGCATGTATCCTATTGTACGTGCCGATTCGAAGGCGCACGGCATTTACGCGATTACGTGGAAACGGTATAGCTGAAAGTATAATTCTGGTCAAAATAAGTTAGACACGTCCGGAATTTCCGATGTTTTCTGGCATTCTGCGAACGACTGTTGCACTGGAATTACAATTGAGTTGTCACTCGTGCGTAAGTGTCTGTCTTCTCAAGAAGCAGACGTGCGCGGTGTATTTCCACATGGACATGTGTCAGTGTCCTGGATCCCTAGGGATCGATCGACGGATCGACCTAAGGATCGACCTACGGCTAAGGTTGTTTTCGTCCAAAATGCGGCAATTGTGTCAGCAACACTAAAAATATCTTGCCAGTTATATCCAATTTGTGTGGGACCATTTTGTCCAACCCGGTTGATTTTTTTTCCATACCTCTTAAGGACGTAATCGTTTTCTTCCACACTAGTGTTGGCTGTCTAATACGACTATTTCAATCAGAATAAAATTTAAAGTGTAAAGCCCCGTATGTTATGCAATTAGTGCTGCGGTAAATGTTCCATTTCTAGACACAATAATTTTATTGCTTTATATTCAGTTGTTAACTATATCTTTCGATATAGAAATGGGCAATGAAATAACGTGAAAGCAAGCCACATTTTTTCCAATGTGGTAAAAAATTGTCTCTTGACAAACTGAGCGTCCCGAGTTTTCTGGCCAAAGTTTTTGCACATTTTTTCCATGACAGTATGCGGTAGCTCCGTCCCCTCACCCGGACGTCATTTTTCATGCGAGCCCATAAGCTTCAATTTTAAATTCATTAGTAAAAGTTCTAGAGAACTAACGCTAATTTGTTTTAAATATTCTTTAACATGCACAAACTTAAGTGTAAAAACGAAAAGTCATTTTTGCTTATTTTTCGTAAATGTTTTTGTAAATATTGTGAATACGGTCGGTATCTCACAATCACGTATGTGAATGTTCCATTTGTCGATTTGCATATTAACACGGGTAACAGCAGTTATTTGCTAGTTCATAATTCTTGGCTGCCGTTTGTGGTTGATCGGAAAAGGTTTAAGTCGACAGTGATCCTTCACCTTAATGCAATCCATAAACATTTTTTTCTAAGAATTTAAAAATTGCTGCGCCGCTGAAAGATTTCTTTCACAATAAAAAGAGCGATTCTGAAAAAAAGAGTTTCGACAAATTGTGACCGGAAAATGTCCATCTTATTTTAATATTTTACTTATTGAGATTTATATTTTTCCAAAAAATCATTGATGTAATTAGTTTGTGGTGTTAAAACGATTTGGTTTAATGACGATGTACAGTAGTTGACAATTAGCGCTTATACGAGATTCTACTATTTTCAAAATAAAGTCTATCTTTTTCGTTTTTCAAAACAGCAATCCCCACCGCCCACCGTGTCCCACATCCGAGCCCACCTGCCTCGTAACGTCTTCCAGCTATTCCATCAAATGCAGTCCGGGATCTTCCTCACACGGTACGCCGTCGGCGACCTCGCCTAACAGGTGGCAAAATCCAAACAAAAAGTGGCAACCATTCGGACAAAGGTAGAGGCTCAGGGCAAGGTCCCTTCGCCCGTACCCGCTGATCCAAGCACGGTCCTTGAACTCCAGAGCTGGAAGGCGGTCAACATCACCGCCCAGACTTTCACTAAGGTCAGCCGAACAAACAGTCGCGAATGCCTGGAAGCTTGCAGGTAAATGTTTTTGTAAAGAAGAGTATCGCATCATTCAACGGGTTTTATAGCAAGCGATTTTAGCCTTTTTTTCATACAATAATATTCAGTGTTTTTTACCACAGGCCGCTTACTGGTTCCTAGACTAACCGAAATAAAGTATTTTTGTAAGTACTCGATATATGATCTATTAACAACGTGCGAAAGACTTCGTATTTTTACATTTTTTTTCTGCTGACGGCGTGCGGGGACCTCTTTTCCTCCAAAAATGCTAGAAATAGCCAATTTTGGTTATTTTTGGCCGGACCTTGGTCATTTACCAAACAGTCAGGTCATGATCTCTAATTTTTTAGTAACACCTCTATTTTTCACATCCAGTTAAGTTTATCGAATTCGGTCAAACCGTCTAAGCATGAAAGAACGGAGGTCTTGAAGAAAAATTACACTGAAGAATACATATTTTGAAACCAATCTGTAGAACAGTTTCTAATATTTAATCTTAAAATCTCGGAAATCACTCAATTAATTAATATTAACTAACTATATAAACTAAAACATTGTGAGAAAACGTAAAATCATTGGGTATAAAATTAATTCAAGTATATCAGAAAAACGATATTAACAGGCAGGTCATAGGCTGCCGGTTCGTCTCGTTCGACCTCAACACCGGTTTCTGCCAAGCGTTTGACGATACGGAAAGTTCGTGGCTAGTCCGCGACGTCAGTCACTCGCTAATGGCAGTCTCCAGTAAGGCCTTCACGGTGAAGAAGAATATGGACTACGTCGATGATGACATCGCGGTGAAGGAACCGTCAAGCGTTGAACTGAATCTGGACGGCCTATTCGGAGGCGTGATCAGACTAGAGGTAGCCAGTGAGAAGACGTGCCTGCAGCTGTGCCGCATCCACCCGTGCTGCAACGCGGTTACCTTCAAAACTGACAACAACGGCTGCTTTTTAAAGTGCAAGACGGTTTTGAATTTCAATGCAATCGATAATTACGCCGCCTCGTATTTTTCCTGAATTGCAATGAAATGAATCGCCACACCGGCTAGAATTTAGAGAATGGTTCAGATTATTTACTGCAGGAAACATAAATAAAAGCTGCAAATTTACCAGTCGAGGGGGACGGCGCAATAGCGCCCAAAATCAGCCCATACAAATTCCTCCAGTTACTTTAAGTCATTCCGCACTTCCAGCAGTCCTGATTTCTAATAAGGAGACATCCCGGCCGTAGATGCGCCTTATTGCCACACCCGGAAGACTCCGTCCGAGCCGTGAACTCCCCGTTCACGTGGCCCGTTCGACTTACTCCCGTAATAATTGTCGGTCCGCGACTCCGCGTCCTCCGTTGTGAGTTGGACTGGATCGGACTCCTTCTGCTTTAACCTGGCGGCGTCCTGTCCCGTGTCTCAGAGTTCCGCGCAACCTTTAGAGCCTTGTCTTGATTCCTTGGCTTTTAAGCCGTCGTGCTGCGCCCATTCAATTTGGACGAGGCTTTACTGAAGATTGCGCGGAAATTTGAGACAGGACAGGACGCCGCCAGGTTAAACCAGAGAAGAGATTGGTCGCAGTTCTACTTACAAAGAAGAGCGAATCGACAAATTAAAGTACCGGAAATTACGGGCGGAAGTCGGACGGATCATTTGAAGAGAGGGTTTACAACTCGCTCGGAGTGTTCAGGATGTGGTGTACCAAGTTTTCGTAGTTTTCATGCGTCGAATTTCACATAAGCAGACACTGCGGAGCACCGTGTGCAAAAGCAATCATTTTTCGACCTTAACAATTAACGTACTTCTTTATCCACGTTGTATAATAAGCGGTCAGCTACGCGTTAACATAAGGCAATAGAGCTTTTGCCCGTAGATATTCAGCTCGCCGAGAGTCATTCTATAAATATAATTATTTTTATAACTATGAACGAAACGAATAGACTAAAAAAGACAAGGCCATCACAACTACTACGAACACGAACAACCTGCAGCACCCATCGTTGGGCGGAGGCTGGCAGCTGGGAGTGGGGACACTCTTGCCTCAAACACGAATTTTTCAAATCCTTAACCATATGGCCTACCTACGGGGCATAGGGGGACAGGGCAAAAAAGTCGTGTCTGAGGCCCAATCCTTAACAATGGAACCAATGAAGTGCTACTGGCACGACCGAATTTGGGGGGGGGGGCACGATTTTATGGTGCCCCCCCCCATCCGCCCGACGCTGCCTAGCACGGCGTTCGACGAATAGCTACAAGCAATCGGAACTCGGCGCTCGTTGAGATATGTGAAACCAATTAAGGCTCGGAAAAGATATCTATAAAAAACCTTGCGGAATCTGATTCGAATTCGAACACCGAAGCTAGACAGAAATGTAGTTTCCTCGGCCAAGTGATCTGCCAGCAGTGCCAATCAAGTAAGCAGGCAGTAGGATTCCATCAGCTGAAAGCGTCCTTGCGCAGCAGACGACAGACACGAAGGCGAGGGTTTCCAAACATGCTTCAAAGCTCACTTCCTTAATATATACCATGAGGCGGAAAATAAAAACTCTCATCATCCTTGCGGGACTCGCGCGGAAGATTCAAATAAAGCCAGTAATTTGGCGACGCAATCGGAATGCCAAATTCCCCACATCAGGTTCCTGCAGCAGCCATCAACAAAACAGTCACCGGAACACTCCGCCGCGGAGAGGCGGAGTTCCCTGTCGCCTCCGTGATAAAAATGATGCAGGAAGATTTTATACTCTCAAAAGTAGTCTAGAAGTAGGGAGAATCCGACCTTCCGCAGGGAAAAATAGAGGTTGAGTGCTTCTCTCTGCGGGAGATTAATTTATTTACCGATTGCCGGAATAGTTTTTCTCGAGATCAATCTTGATTTGGTAAAGGCCAGTAGTAAGCATATGAAATTTCCGGCGGCATCAATTCAGTATATGTTGCTGTTCTTCTCCACTTTTTACGGATTTTAACGAAATACTGCGGAAAAATAATACCGTCAACGTTTTCAAAATCCCGAACTTCATATTCGGCATTACTGTCCTCAATTGCAAAGAGTAAATTTCTCTTGTAGTGCTGAGCGTTGACGGAATAGCAGAAGCTCCTGTGCGGATCAGCACTATTTCTGGCTCTTGCAATCTCGAGGCCCATCGTCTCCTGCTCAGCTGGAGTCCAGTCTGGTAGCTTTTTCCAAGGTGACAGCAGCTTTATCTGTGGTCTGGCCTTCTTGATGTTGACACGCTCTGTCCAAAACACGGTGGTTTCTTCGTAATCATAATAGAAGCAATGTAGCCGTCCATACTCCAGACCCTTAAAATAGGAATGGCAAAAACTAAAATTAGTCGACCAATTAGTTCCTTAGTCAGCTAAAACTTAGTAGTTAACGAGTTCAGTTTAGTTTTTTAGTTTTTTTTTTAGTCAACACAAAGCTGCTTACTGAACATTCTAGTCAAAAACTAGCAATCATTAGACACTTTCCTTAAACGTGTCTCACATGGCGCACCAATGCAGTTATCCACAACAAATGGCGTTCCGCGAGGACAAACAGTAATTAATCTTTTTAAAAACGTTTTTAGGATTTCATTCGCCAATGAAAATCAGTACATTTAAAAAAATTGTGGCTAAGGCAGGACATTTTTTATTTAGTTTTCAAAACCTAAAAAAAAGTTTTAGTTTAGTTTTGCCATCCCACCTTAGAATCAATCCAGCCATGTTTCGTGCCCATAAACCAACTGAAAATGTTTGCCGCCGTCTCCCCCACGGTTTGCATCCAGATCAGGTGCTTTTTCTCTTCTTCAACGTACTCAAATAAAGAAGATCTACGGGATTGCGTTATGGACACTGACCATGCGAATTGAGGATAATCGTCACGGAGCTGCCCGGCCAGCTTACTTGCCAGCGACTCGCGACTCTTGACAAAGCGAAAGACTTTTGCAGCCAACTGATTGCAGAGTTCCGGACTAGCGGCGCCACAGGTACGATGTTGTGGGTCGTCACACTTGGTAAACAGAAAGAATGATTTGGCCTTCAGATGGCCACGCTCAAGGGCGGCTAAAATCTCATCCGTGTAGTTGCACATCGTCTGGATTCCTGGCAAGGTTAATGCCCGTACTCCGTGAATTCCTTCTCTCTCAATAACATCAGCAAGACCTGACAAAGTTTCAATGTCTTGGTTCTGTTCGTGGCACCAATACGCTACGTAAACAATACAGACTCGCGCTATGGTCGAGCATATATGTTGCTTCCAAGTGTCAAATAGTTTCCAGTCTGATCCGCAAAGGTTCACAATATCATCAGTCATTGTTTGGCTGAAAGCGAAAAAGCACCGTCGATTTGAGCCTTTACCGATTGATCACAAATGATATCCAGAAGATGCTAGTAGCAGCATCTCCTTTGAGTTATGGTAAAACAGCTTGCCCAAAAGAAGTATTTTTGAATTTCCAAAAGTGTACTGTATCATGTTCCCCCTAATAATATTCTGAAACAGATGTCCTCTCGTTATACGCGGCGTTTATTGGGAGGGGTAAATTTTCAATGGTGGAGGTACAAAATTTGCTCCGCATAAGTAAAAAAACTATGCCCGGTTTAAAGAGGGAAAAAAATGTCTTGGAAATGTCCTGCAAGACAACTAATTACGATTTTATTTTTTCGAATTATTTGCTTTTCTTGGCAGTTTTTCGTTTCTTTTGAGTTTTATCGCGTCTAGGAAAACATTTACATCATGATTTATATTATTTTGGATCACGTTTATTTCTTCATTTTCGATCATGTGCCAAATAACAAGTGCTTGAAGACGGGCATTTTTTGGCATTTGGAGAATTTACGTCCTTTAAGTTTTATTCGATTTTGATCTTCCATTGTCATTGAAACATGCATTCTTCATACTTTTTGGATGCGGAATTCAAAATGGAGTTTGATTATGTGCAGGCTCAAGGGATGTTACGTGTTTTTGGTGCTGTTTTCTTTGCATTTCGCCCGACCGTTGGAGCTGCATGATTTTCAGGTACACTACTTCGATTGATCTCTTGATTGGCTCTGCGGGGTTTTCGAATCATTAAAATGATTCAAAACTTAGTTAGAACAACGGCAGAATTCTCGGTTGAACGCATCAGGCAAATCTTTGGTGAGCTAATCAATGAATCAATCGGGTAGGGCTATGTGCAAGTTTGGTAGTTCCAGGGTGGGTGAAATTTCGTATTGTCGTCTGCCTGACTCCACGGACTTGTCGTTGTTTTTTGTTGTTGTGTTTGATTTTACTCGTACTGTAATATGCGAAATAAAAAATTTACCATATAAGTATAATTATGCCCTTCCGAATGTTTTTGTCATGGAGGGTAAAAAAAACGAAATCTAATAGGTTCATTTGGCGGCATATATTTATACTTCCAGTTACACTTCCTATTGCACCTCTCGCTATACCTCCGGAGTACATATTATCATTCGGGTCCGTGGCGCCTTCTACGGGATTTGGGTCCACGGCCTTTGTTAAGGACACTGCCAATAGTTGACCACCCTTGGGCAGCCCTGATTGAAGCGATCATCTTCCACCATATTCCAGACGGATTCCCTTTAAAATAACCAATTACGAATACGAACTGTTCAGCAACTTTAAAGTGCCGCCGTTAGGCTATTTCAATATCGAGTCTGCCTGAAATAGGATGCAAGGTGTCAATTTCAATCCCGGCTATCCAATGATGGTCCAAAAAGCGGTAACTGTTGACAGTTTCTTTAATGTTGACCGTGGATCCAAATCACGCAGAATGCGCCTCGGACCATGACACAGCAATTTTGTATACCCAAAAATATTTTTTCTTTTTGGTGAATATACCCCTCTACCACTTTTCTGACGCTTTTCAA